>LXHY01000150.1:0-96449 GCA_002093855.1 Fusarium praegraminearum | reverse complement strand
CGGTGGGGGAGCTCGAGAGCTTCGTCCATCGTTGCCATTAGCAGGCGAAGCTGGCGCTGGTGGAGGAGGTGGTGTTGAGTGAGGTTGGGAGGCCTTCTGCTGCTCCTCCCGCAAAAAGTCCACGATGAACTCCTGGTTCTCCTTTATGAAGTCATCTGTCAAACCCTTGTCCTGAAGATCCGCTCCAAAGTGCTCACGCCAAAGGGGATCGAAGGCATCCAAGAGAGAGAACTCCGACTGTCTGTGGCCATTGAGATTAGGCGTTGAGTTGATGATGTGGTGTTGAATAGAGTTTGCAGGCATTCGTGGAGACTCCGGAGGTGTCGGGCCTGTAGTATGATGAGTAGAATGGCGATGGCTGAACAGTCCTCCCAGCAAGCCATGCTTATGAGATGGTTGTGCTCCGCCTCCGAAGGGCGTTGCCTTTGTAGCTCGACTTGCGTTCTTTTCTCGCTCGTCCATCTTCTTTTTGAATTGTTTGGCCTCCTTCTCATCGACGAAGCTCAGACCAGCCAAGCATTCCTCGAGTTCAAAGGTATGGAAGAAAGTTCGATCCTGGTTGTAGTTCCACGTGTCGAAGATCTCCTGGTCCCAGATAACTCCTCGGTTGGTGGGCTGGGCGAGTTAGCAAGCAATGGTTAGGAGTGGCATGGTAGCCACAAGAGACTGCATCATGAGCATACCGAGATATCGACCATCTTGATCCAGTACGTGTTTCCAACTAGATCATTGACGAGCGCAACAGCTCCCTGTATCCCGGTATATGTCCATTTTGAGCGATTGGGATAGGCGACATAGAGTCTGGCAACACCGACGGCCTGGATCTTGTTGGACTGCTTTGGAATGAACCGCTTGACGGTATCCTTATCGTCGTCGTTGAGAATGGACGGCATTGTTGCGTCGCAATCGAATAGAAGTAGAACGAATCGGAGCCGTAATGTCAAGTGTCTCGAAGATGTCGTAACGAAGGATATGAACGAAAGAAGAGTAAGACGAATTCGTCAGTCGTCGCCTCGGCTGAACGCGTGGAGTGGCGCTTGTCAAGCAAGTCTCTCCTCTTTCAGTGTCTCTTCAGAATCACTTGGCGCTCGCGTGAGGCAACCGAATTCTGGGAGAAGGCGATGCAATGCTTAAAAGGTTTCGCAGGTATTCTACCAAGAGAGCGTATGAGCGCCCGAGCTTCCGGGCTTGAGTGGTAAGGTATCCCTCTCGAATGGCGTAGGTGAGTGAGCACGGATAGTAGTAGTCGCACGCACGTCAAAAGGTGTTCGTCCGTGGGGAACGGAACCAGACTGGGCCAGCGGTCGGTTAGAATGATGTGTAAAGAGACCACTCCAGGCCAAGACGGACGAGGACCAGCCACAATGGTCTAACGTTAGGTAGGTAGTGAGCACTTGCAGAAGCTGACCACAGCCACAAATCGAAGCGGGGCAAACTACGTCTTTATGCAGATGACAAAGGCGACAGGTTTGGTTTGTTCTTTGGTTGGAATGGGCAGCGTTGACTTTATGGCGAAAATTACCTATTCTATGACTGTGAATGTGAGTGTGCTTGTCGACATACTATCACTACCTGACCAAAGTGCACCGTGTAATGCAGCGGTCAACTCTCAAAGCTCCAGGTATCGAATTGTTCACCGCTCCAGCCACCTTACCAGGTTCTAGAAATTTCGCAGGGCAGCAGTCGGCGGGTTGTTGGGCAGCCAGAGGTTAGCAAGTCAATCGCTGTCTTTTGGTGGAGCTTTAAGGGGCACCGCTTATGAGCGCATGCTAAGAGGCAGTTAGTTGACTCTCTCGCTGATTAAGTGATCAGCTACGCATACAAATACAGGAACTGAGGAACTGCCCACGTGTATCAAGCCAATGGACTGTTACAGTGAGTTGTGTGTTTCCAACGTCTAGATAGTGTCTCATATTTGACCACGGCATGAAGAGTACTGTCTCGGATTCTGAACGAGTAGGAGGGGTACAGGCCGCAATGGTTTGGAAATCAACTAGAAATCAACTAGCTGCGTGTCGGGCTGTCAGTCAGCGGGGGTGCCATGATATGAGCATGAAACTACGGTTTAACACCAATGGAAACGTCCATATGCGAATCACAAATAACTGTCTAGCTGTGTTGTATTAAGTCGTAAAATAGCTCGTTCCCATATCTAGTCATACAGTCATGTCGGCAAAATAGCTTCTGTTGCAGAAGTCACAAGCTTATTTCTTGTTCAGAGACTCCATCTTAGCCTTGCGCTCCTCCTTGGTACCCTCCTCTTGAGGCATATCCTTGGGCATGGCGGGTCCGGGGTGAGCGTTAAAGGCAGAGACCTTGTCCTTGGCTTCATCCTTGATGGGCTGGATGGAGAATTGCTTCTCGCCCTATTAAAGTAACGGTCAGTACCGATTTGCATGACGCAGTATTGGAGCTCGCGCGTGGCTAGGCCGACTTACCTCCTTCTGTTGCTCGGTGCCAGTCATTTTGGTAATTTGTTTTTGTGGTTCGTGGTTGGAAAGAGAAATTGTTTGTTGGTGTTGAGCTTTTTTGGTAGATTTGGTTTGATCTGGATCTGGGATCGTCTGTAGATAACTAGGTCGGGGTTATCAACGTCCTTTTGTAGTCACTGACCCCATCATGACCGATGACGTCGTCGCCCTACGTAAGACTATTATGTGGCGCGAGTTGCGACGGGTAACAACGCAAGCTCTTTGGAGAAGTGTCACAAGAGGTCAAATAAAGTTTCTAATTGGCTCTTTTATTCCAGAAACTGCCGGTGTTGATACCACTACTATCTAGGACTCTGCAGGATCTTGAAAATGACGTGGTGATGGTGATTGTAAGTGTACACGACTTCCAAGTGGGCGGCATAGATAGGCGATAGGCATGATGGTCACCATGAAATCAAGGCCATGAAACAGTCGTAGTTCTAGTAACAATCTACACAACGACAAGCTGCACAACATCGCAAAATGCTTTGCAGTAGTTTTACTAGCATGATATCCAGATGTGGTACCACCATGAAACAAATGGTAGCAGCAATAAGCATGCTGCACGAGTAGGGTGGCTGATATCTTGGCAGCTTAAATTAAACTTGTCACCAAAGCTTCATGAATATATTAGTATGTGCGTAGTAGGTAATCCTCGCCATGGTGTATTCTTCAACTTTTCAAGAATTGATTTCCAGTGGTTTGATATTGGTATCATGATCGCCAGTATTTATATAGTCCACATCATGATTGCTCTGTCTCATGGCTGCGACTTAGATATTCCCCGCCATGGTGGGCTCCCCACTAAGATCTTCAATGCATCATTCACGGTCATCATCCCTTCCTTAACAACACTTTCTTTGCCAGCACCAATACTTGGGTGGCCCGCATGTCTGCAAACAATGCTCCCCAGCCTGTGAAGCTTTCACTTCCGCTCGTACGTTGGTCAAGTGTTTTATGCTATCGCATCTATCTAATTGATTACAGGAATACCAGCAGAGCTTATTCCAGGAGCTTCGCGCCGAAGATGAGCTTGTCGTGATCGCCCGTGGCCTTGGGCTAATGCGCCTTGTCAACAATCTCCTCCACTCATACGACGCGGCTGGTAACAACTTGATTGTAGTAGTCGGCGCTGATGATCGAGAAAATGGTTGGATTGGAGAAGCATTGGCCGAGCATGCGGCCATCAGCATGTCGCCCAAGGCGCGTGGCTTGACGGTCGTCAACACAGATTCCCAGACCGTCGGTGCAAGAGAAAAGATGTATACCAAGGGTGGCATATTTAGCATCACGTCGCGCATCTTGGTCGTGGATCTTCTCACAAGCTTGCTCAACCCAGAGTCTATCACAGGTCTTGTCGTGCTCCACGCCGATCGTGTCATCGCAACATCCCTTGAGGCTTTCATCCTAAGAGTTTATCGCCAAAAGAACAAGATTGGTTTCCTAAAAGCCTTTTCCGATAATCCCGATCCTTTCACGACCGGGTTTTCCCCTCTGGCTACTATGATGAGAAACCTTTTTCTTCGAAAAGCCTCGCTATGGCCTCGATTTCATGTCACAGTTGCGCAATCCTTGGAAGGAAAAAAGAAAGCCGAGGTGATAGAACTCGAGGTCCCTATGACAGACTCTATGCGTGATATCCAGACCGCCATCATGGAGTGTGTTGAAGTCAGCATTCACGAGCTCAAGAAAGGTAACAGCGGCCTGGAAATGGACGACTGGAACCTCGACAGTGCTCTTCTCAAGAACTTTGACGTCATCGTACGACGGCAGCTTGATCCTAATTGGCATCGGGTGAGCTGGAAGACGAAACAGATTGTCAATGATCTGACGGTACTAAGGGGCATGCTCAATTCAATCTTATCTTATGATGCTGTTTCCTTCCTTCAACATCTCGATACCATACATGCAGCTCACTCTCCGCCGCCAGGGTCGACTCGACAAAACCAGTCACCATGGCTTTTCCTTGACGCCGCCCAAACCATTTTTGACACCGCAAGACGACGAGTATATTCCGCTAGCGCCAGGGATGCGGCTCGGGAGGATAACATTGACTCCTTGAGGCCCGTTCTTGAGGAGCTTCCTAAATGGGCATTGTTGGCAGAGGTCCTAGAGGAGATCGACCGCGATTTGTACTTTGAACCCCCTGTCCGAGATGATTCCAATGGCACTATTCTCGTGATGTGCTCAAATACTGACACATGCCGCCAATTACGAGACTTCTTGCAGACAATGCACGTCAAGCCCAAGACGGAGAAGCGGGTGAGCGAGGATAAGGAAGACGAAGACAAGCCCTCTGCGGCTTTCATGATGCGAAGGCGCTTGCGAAACTACCTCAAATGGAAGAGGCAATTTGCCCAGGTCAGCGCCACTCTCTTCTCTGAAAACCAAAAGGCTCTCAATGGTGCTACTGACACCCGCCCGGGTTTTGGAGGGTTGAGGGGCGGCAAGGCTCCTGCAAACAAGAGGCGTCGAATGCGTGGTGGAGGCAACGCCGGTACAAGCATGGGTCGCGCTGAGAACGGCAGCATCATGCAGTATATCGAAAAGCCAGGAGAGGTTGCCGATCTGATGGCGGAGGTACAAATCACGGAAGAGGAAGCTCAGCAGAAAGAAGAGGTTGTGTCGGACCCTCTCGACAATATGGAAGAGTACTTCAAGATGTACGATATGCAAGATCTTATCGTTGTTCACGCATACGACGGAGATCAAGACGAGCATGTCCTCGAGGAAACGAAGCCCCGCTACATCATCATGTACGAGCCCGATGCCGCTTTCATTCGTCGAGTTGAAGTATACCGATCCTCGCACAATGACAGAAACGTGAGGGTATACTTCATGTATTACGGCGGCTCGGTTGAGGAGCAGAAGTACTTGTCATCTGTCCGCCGAGAAAAAGATGCATTCACCAAAGTCATCAAAGAAAGGGCAAGCATGTCACTTGTCATGACAGTCGATCCGACAGAGGATCCTGAAGAGGCGTTCCTTCGTACCGTCAATACCCGAATTGCTGGTGGTGGAAGGCTGGCTGCAACAGCTGAACCACCGCGTGTGGTGGTAGACGTACGAGAATTTCGTTCCTCGTTACCTTCGCTTCTTCATGGCCGCTCCATGGTCATTGTCCCATGTATGCTCACTGTTGGAGATTACATCCTGTCACCGAATATCTGCGTGGAACGCAAGTCCATCAGTGATTTGATCTCGTCGTTCAAGGATGGTCGACTCTACAGTCAGGCCGAGACTATGTTCCAGTACTACAAGAATGTGATGCTTCTGATCGAGTTTGACCAGAACAAGTCCTTCACCTTGGAGCCATTTGCCGATCTTTCCGGGAGCCTGAACAGTGTTGCCCCAACTAACATGTCATCCGACCTTCAATCCAAACTTGTGCTACTCACTATCGCATTTCCCAAGTTGCGCATCATTTGGTCCTCGTCACCCTACCAAACCGCCGAGATCTTTGAGACTCTCAAGACTCAAGAAGAGGAGCCAGATCCGATCGCCGCCGTCAGAGCCGGCCTAGATAAGGACACTCGGGCTGAGGAGCAGGCTTTCAACCAGGAACCACAAGATATGCTTGCCATTGTGCCAGGTGTCACGCCGCAAAACATCAAGAACTTGGTGCTCAAAACAGAGAGTATCCGTGAGATTGCTAATATGTCTGTACAAGAATTAACGCCCCTGGTAGGCGCAACATCTGGGCGACAGATTCATGGGTTCTTTACCCGTAATGTGATGGAGGAGGACGACTAGATTAATGAGATAGGCGTTGGGTCATGTTCAGTTAACTTTTAATTGACAATATTCTCACGTGGTTTGCGCAAGTTGTATTTTATCATACTCTCGTGTTTCAAAGTTCCCATAAATTTGTGTCAATCAAACACCGCCTGGCTTAGTTACTGAAATTGTGGCGTTGACAATGATAGATAACGTTCGTGCATGCCACGATTTCACCCTAGCCTTATGCTTAACTCAATTAATTGGGTCAATGGGTGGATAGCGATTCGTATCTCATAGTTGAAACAGTCACTTCGAAGGAGCAGTATTAAATGTTCGCAGAAAGATCTTTGGATTGGGTATCCTAATGCTAACGCAAGAATACAAAGGGAACAACAAAAGAAACCAAATACGGCCGTTATCCTGACAGTCGCAAAACTCCTCCACCAATCACTCGTGTGTCATTATCCACCCTTCGTCCCCCTTCCCTAACTCTCTCTCAAATTGGTATCATAAAGCGCTTCTCTATTCCTTGCCGTCGTTCAGAGCGAGTATTGGAGTCTCTATACTCTCGTCGACCTCATGTGGCTGCGTGTTCGTCGCTTGGTGCGTCCGCCCTTGCTACCACAGTAGCCGCAGGTGAGGAAGCTGACGATGATGCCGCAGAAGCGGACAACGGCGCCGATGATGGCCTGGAGGATGCGGCCGATACCGCCGATAACAGCCATGATTGCATCTCCAATGGTCTGGAGGCAAGAGCGAATCTATGAAGCATGTTGTTAGTTTTTGTTGTTGAGGGTCAAGATGTTGCGGTGAAGGCTTACACAAGACATGACACCGCCCATTTTGGATGATTTGTGTAGTAAAGTTTTAGGTGGTTGTGTTTTTGTGTAGTTGCACGAGATGGTCTTGTAAAAGACTAAAAAGGTATTGTAGGATGTTGTAGGTGTAGTTGTTGTTTGTTTGTTATTGTTGATGTGTTGGAATAAAGTTTTTGTCTCTTTCAACGTCCTCGCAGCCTTATATATCTGAGAACCGTTGGTTGTCAATCGGAAATTTACAGGGGTGATTTTCTTGGATCATACCTACAGTGACTTTTCCTCCATCATGTTAATTCCTGACGTCAGTTTGGAATCTCAGATTTCCTCATGACCCGCGTCCTAGCCACATTAAATGCTGTGGCTACAGTGACATGTGGTGACTGATTGGCTATATCACGAATTATGACGTTCAGCGTGTGGCTGGTCCACTAAGAAAAACAAGGTCTGCAATATTCGCTGCCGCTGTAGCCCTTTGCGGCTCTGATTGAAAGGTTGCAGCCGCGACGTCAGGCAAATCGATCTTTCGCGATGATTCCCTGCAATGACTCCGCTGATTTTCCCGCCCTTACCCCTACCCATGGTGCGACACTACCTTGTGTGTGTCTCATCTCATCCAATCGTGTCGACCTGGTTAAACGAGTTTGAAGGAGGGCTCAAAAAAGGAAATAACGTCTGACATCACTATGTCATGATGAAATCAATCTACACGAAAATTTGTGTCACAATGGCGATCAGACCCCAGCCTGGACAACGGAGGGAAAACAGGATGTTCGCAAATTTTCTTTGGAGTATTTTCGTTGGTCGTCATTCTCGCAGGGTAGCATTAGACTTTTGAACATCTCGATGGATGATGCCTGTCAAGATATGTCTGCTGTCCGCATTAGGGTATCTTTCGCTTCAACTCCAGCCTCATTGAGATGAGTAGGTATCTAGTTTCTAGTAAATGGTCTAGTTGGTACAGGTGGCTTGATTTGTGCCACAAAATGGGTAGTCAGAAATACCCAGGTCTATTGTTGGAACTTGTATTCCAACATGTCTTTTTCGTTCTTTGCCTTGCCAGCTCATCGCCTACAGCCACTTCTTTTTCTGCTGCGACACGGCCTTCTGCATGTTGATTCGTCGTAGCATCTCGCGGTTCCTGTTATCAAGGAGTCCTAGCGCCGAGCGATCATCAGGGAAATAAGACTGTCCACGAGCGATCGCCGGTCGTTCGGCGTCCATCATCTTGATACGCTGTACGCGGCGGAGCTTGGTGAGGCCATACCAGCACACGATAAGCGAGAAGACAACCGAGACCCCAGTGACACCAGCGAAGCCCCAGTTAGTCTCTTCGATAAAGTTCTCGAGGTTCATGCCGTAAAGACCAGCCAGGAATGTTCCCATTGCCAAGCCCAATGTTCCGACGCTGAACCTGAGATCGAGCAGCATGAGAGCGTTTCGATTGGCATCTAGAATAGCACGAACGCTGCGGTTTGTTAGCCATATGAACAGTAACAAGTCAAAAGGGTGTCCTTACATTTCTTCCGTGTTTCGGATGCCAGAAACAAGGTTGCCAGCCTCCTGCACAATTTCGTCCGTCAACTTGTGGTACGACTCCAAGAGCATCTCAACTTCCGTATGGTCATCCTCTCCTCGATATAGGTCGTGCGTCTTCTCTGTCAGATACATATCTGCAAGATCATCGTCCGCTTCAAGGAGGTCTTCGATGGCATCCCTGACGAGCTTGGCCTTTTGTTCAAAGGTGCTCACCCGCTTAGACAGGATAAGAAGCATGCGCAGCTTGTGTCTATCAATGTCATCCTCAAGTTCGCTGAGAATATGCATGACAGGCTCCCTCACCGCCTCGAAGTCGGCTTCGAGCTCAGACGTGACCGACGTCAGTACGGCTTCCAGCGCACGGAACTCGTAGGGGAGAGAGGCATTTCCTGGTGCGGTCTTTTGTTGCAGTTTTCCCTGCAAATCATACATAAAGGCCGATTGGGGGTATGACGTCTTGGAACCGTAGATATCGAAGAGAAGAACTCGATCATGCTTGATCAAGACCTTGAGATGAAGCAGATTGAGTAAGATGGCCGAAGGACGGATAAGTATGTGGGGTAGGTTGGAAGAATCGATCTTTCGCAAATCCCGGGGCAGCAGGCCAAACTAGAAAAAAAGCAGTGTGAGCATTGTGTTACGCAAAGTCTGTATGTTCGCTCATACCTTAGCAATGAGCTCAGTCTTTTTGAATTCTCCGTCCACTAGAATTACGTTCCCATGTTCATCGACTTCTGTACAGCGCAGTCGAGGCTCGGAGGCCGCCTTGGCTGCAAGTGTTCGCCGATTGTTGAAAATAGACGAGTTGTCACCAAACTCGTCATGGGTTGGTAGATCGTCCGGCTTCAGAGTCTTATCGTTCTTCTTCCCTGCGAACTTTAATAAGCTGCTCCAGGTTGGTATATAGCTTGAGCTCGACTTCCGTCCACTCCAGAAACCCTGCGCATTTCGGCTCGTGCTGAAGTGGTTTTGTGATATCAGAGGTTGGCTTCGGTCCGGAAGCTTTCGGGTAACGGGATCTTTGTCGAAGAGCGATGGCTCTACGATTGTGACTCGTCTTTCGCATGCCGTCGTTAATGCCAAGGATTGTTTCCGTATCGCTACAGTGTTCAATGATCGAGCGCGGCAGCGTATAGCTGAAGTGGTTATTGTGTCTCGGCCATGGTTTGCGCTCGCGAAAGCCCTCTTGGACTGACACCGAAGAAATCGTAGGAGGCTTCGAGACGGAACCGGAAGACACAGAGTTGACTGCATCACTGGGTATTCGGATTACACAGGCATTGGAGTTGAGTACAATTCGAGGTCGCTCCGGGAAAATAAACTCTTATCGATCGTTGACGATATCTACCTAGGAAAAGTCGATGTCACAAAAAAATGTCTTAGTCATCAGGCCCAAGCCTCTGGTTCTGCGGCGACGGATCTCAGGTGGGTGGGTTGTACAAACAGCGCCGTAAATTATAGTAGTACAGGTAAGCTGCAGCTATCATATCCTGACTTGGCATCAATTTAAGACAACGCAAATATGTATATAATTTGGATTAAAGTGAGATAGAGCGCATAGGATCTCGGTACGCATTAAAATCTTTTTCTATTTGATATATGCTTTGTGTGTCTTCAATCAATGTCTGAACATTGGATTAGTTAACCAGCCATCCCATAGAATCAGTTCCTCTACACCAGTTTTTTTCCTTCATCAAACATACAAGCTTTCTCAAATACGTCTCTCTGCACTCTCTTGACGACCACATCGATGGGTCTCCAGATGACGGATAATCTCTTCTTGAGGGCATGAAATCATTAAACGCTTGAATAACAAGCTATCTCTGCGTGCATATACGAGCTTCGAAATTGTCCAGCCTACGCAGTGCTCGCCGTCGGCTTGGCTTGCAGGCCTCTACGTTCCGTTCATCTATGAGAGATATTAACCAGCGATACATGCGTCGAGCTCTAATCACGGACTTCATACAATGACTCTCACGCCTGTTCGAATTCGCGGCAAACGAAAACGACCATCTGCAAGTAAAACATCACTCCAAGGAATTTCCACATCTACATCTGCCGCCACAGAAACCCGTTCTCTCAAGAGGATGAAACGCTCTCTCTCCAATGTTCTCGCCTCCCGGGCAACTCGCTGGAAACCTGTTCTCCAAGCCCTTCCGGCAGAGATTATCGAGAGCATCTTTCTCTATAGCGCTAATGTTGATTTGCCCCGCGCCTCGCCAGTCATCGGCGCAAAGCTATCTGGACGTGTGACCCTTATAAGATTCCTCATGTGGGCATTTCATGAAACCTGGGATCAATGTTTCGGTAACATTTCGACGGGTCCTGCGAAAGATAAGAGCGACGCGGGCGGTGATCGACAGCTTCAGGTACGTCGGTATCCTCAAGCTTGATGTTGTTCTCAAGTATTTAACAAACTACAGTCGACTGTACTAAATCTGCCATGGATTAGTGCCGACTTGATAGTTCAAGCACAACAGACATGGGCAGATACTTATGCCAGAGATCGCCATTATGGGCATTACCTGCCCAGGCTGGACGCAGACGGGGACCCCTTTATGTATAGCCACGACCACCGATTCGAAGGCGGCGTCGGACACTTCAACTCCAAAGAATGCTTTGAAGCTGATTACCAGGAGGTTTTGTCCTGGAAGCCGTTCGAGGCGGTCGGGGAATGGGGTGGATGTGATATTCACCCAAAGGTACGTATACCTACAGTCCTTATTACTGGGCCGTGGGACGAGAAGAGACTACGTCTCCTATTCTGGCTCCGACGAGCTGGGAGAGCATACGGCCTCGAAGAAAATGAGTCATCATGGGAGATACAGCTGGACTGTCTTCGAAATGCATTCATCGACGCCTCTGAGCCCAGTGTTCTCATCACAAACTTGATGGATCTCACTTCGCTCTGTCGCGGCTTACCCAGAGATGTTGCCCGGGAAGAAAGACGGCGCATCGACCAACGGCTGAAATGGGGTTCTGATGGTGTTGTTGCCAAAGAGATCCTTCGGGAAGTCTACAGCACAATTGGAATGTATCACGACGGGTTTGGGGCCCCTGGCTCACCAAAGTAATGCATCCTGACACCACCCTCCCATCATAGTGTGGTATCCAGCAATACATTCATGGGAAGTCAAACAAGAACTTCCTGTCGGTCTACCTAATGTAGCTCGCCGACTCTGCCGCCTCAGGCACCCGACGATGAAACGCCCTGGGAGTCAAAGGGCTCAACCGACTTCACTCCCTGGGGTGAATGATTAGTACATCGGTCTTTGTTGAAGCTCATTTGTAGTCATTATGGCTCATCGTTTATTATATCACAGTACTTGCATGAACACCCCCTCCTAGGTTGCAACATACCTTGTGGTCATATGTCATATCTCATGACAAGACAAGGAAAAGTGTCCAGGATGATTGAAATTATTTCATTATATTGTTTATAGACTTCTGCCTAGAGTAGACAGTATGGGTATTTTTGCAACTACGCCATGTAGATCTAGATTTGGTGTGGGGAGATAATATCGTGAGACCCTCAGCATCACGGGAGGAGAAAACTGCGACAAGGCTACAAGCACAGTCACTACCATAAGCGAAAAGACCCTCCTTCTTCGACTCACCTGCATTCTCGCTTACCGTGCAAAATATTTTTCATCTCCACCTGAGCCAACGACCTGCCTCAACACCACTCATCTTCACCATGTTCGTTCGGCGACACCAACCAAAACTCATTCCTTTCTCGTAGCCCACACACACAACTCGATGTTCTTGCCTCTTACTACCCAATGAAGATAGTTCCCGGCTTCCCGGAACAAAGAAGTTAAGAGGGATAAAAGATAGCATCCTGTCAAGTTTGCGCCAAGCGGACGGGGGTGAGAGGGGGGAGAATGACTCACACACCGTGAGCACACCATGTCCAGTAAACCACGCGATGCCGGGATTTCGCGGCCTTGATTTATGCGCTTCCTGGTAGTCCCGAAAAAGTAAGGCCTTTGCAAGAGGGTGCCTGTGACTGCTGTGCGTATGGTTCGGTTATGCAACAGATCACACAACTCTATATCGATTGAAGACACTGGTTTGTGTGTGGCAAACATCGGGTCTCGAGATGGCTTCGGTCTTGTGTTTCGAGCTTCTTTGCTCAACCTCGATTATGGCGGATCACGTAGTCACGGTTTCGCTTGAGTTGCATGTATGAAGTCAGCGTAAACGAAGAGGGTCAAGTGTTCGAGCATAATGCTTCTTTTTTTGATTTGGTGCTTGTCTTGGTTTGCTCGTGTGTCTTTCTCCTATCCGAAAATTGGTTCCATAAGGGATCGGAAACGACTGGCACGAGTCCACTATCGCGAGGACTGTTTCAAGCTAGCTATTAGATTTCGCCATAGCGTCATCGCTCTCTTCAATTCAGCTCATTCCTGGGACTCCTCTGTTCGAGTCCGCGTCCGAAATCGACTGGTTTGTTTGCCATCGAAGTTCCCAGAGTCTGCCTTTGACGAGGTCGAGTGGATTCAAGCTTTGGCTATGTCTCTTGGACATCATGTGGTGCTTTGGTTATCTTGATTGCAGAAACGGCAGATTGAACTCCATTTGATGCAAAACCCATTCCCTCGCAGATTCAGCGTTTGACGCCAAGTTGTTGTCCTTTCGTGGCGGTCGCCTGCTCGGTTTTGGCAGCAAATCAAACCTATTACTCCCCTTGTACTGTCCGTTTCTCTTCACCACCGCGCCGTAACTCTCTGAATCGTCCTTCATCTCTCACTAGAGACTGCAGCGACGAGACGAGCAAACAACGCTATATAAAAGCAAAAATGTACAGGCAAAACAAAAACGAAGTGACGTCCTAGTCATACAAAGTTTGCAATCATCATCTCTTCACATCCTCTGACAAAACAAGACGCTCGCCACCATCCCTTTCCCTTATGCCCAATCCTAGAGATGCACGCAAATGAACACGCTTTTTGGCCCAATCTTGAACATCAGCAAAATGCTTTCCGAGCACGTTGCTAAGTTATCAAAATGTATGGTATCCAAGGCCTTTTAGCAAAAGACTCCTTGCTTGCCAGCAACCCAGTTCAATAATTGACATAGAAAATGTTATTGATTCAACATTAATTCTTCACATTGTGGTAAGGATGTAGTTTGTCGGTAGTCGACGGGGTATCGAGTTGATCAAGAAAATTAAGGTGACCAACATGGTGTAAGGGGCTTAGTTCAAAATGCCCTCCCACATACCGGGTCCCCGAATGCCGAGGGCAGGATGGACAGACGAAAATTCGTAGCCCTGTGCCGCTTCAGCAGAACAACACACTCGCTTGCCAGTGCCTGGCAAGCTGGGTCGGACGGGGACCTGGAGGTTGGACTCGGAGGTAATACCCCGAGTACGAACCAACGTATCAGGCCAGGTGGGTCTCTGAGTAGAGTAACGACCACCCAGCATCTCGCGAACATTCTCCTGAAGACAGTTGTCCATGGAGGCAGTTCGGCTTCGCTTTGTGCCACTTCTAGGGGCTGAGGCGTTGTAGTTCTGAAGGTCTTGCAGAGCACGAGCAGCATCAGAATCACGAGCCATATCCTCAAGCTCTTGCTGTCTTCTTGCCAATGGCGTGTCCAACGACAAATCTCCGAGTTTGCCAACCGGGCCGGTGCAATTCTCGGGAGATGACGTGTAGCAGTGTACATCATAATCCTCAGGAACCGAAGAAACGGTTGGCTTCTGGCTCAGTCTCTCATTGCAAAGCTTCTGCGCTCGGAATCGCGACGGAACACCCAGCCTGGAGGGGCCGAGGGTCGCGCTAGCAAGCGTTGAAGTGGAAGAAATGGAGGATGAGCGCGAGGAGCGCGAAGTGTCCGAAATCATAGATTCAGGAGAGGAAGCTGTTGACACAGAGTTGGCAAGAGAGGATCGACGAACAGGACAAAAGTTTTGAGGTGAAGAAGTCATGTAAGAGGGAAGACGATCGAGATACTGGGCAGTAGTCATGTTGCTGGCCTGGGCCATAGCCATACCCATAGAACTCTTGCTGAGCATATGAGAAGCGGCACTCGCTGCAGGAGTGCAGAGTCCATTACTCTGAGGAGTAAGTCGGGGAGTTGGCAGTTTTCCCAAGGCGGGAGCCATGCGACCGGAGGTAAATCCTGCAGCCGCGGGCTCCATAACCATCGGAGCGTTGTACGACTTAGGAGTAGGGGTAGCCTCAGCTGATTGATAGCCAGTTGCAGGATGAACCTCTTGAGGAAGGTTGAGGATGCTGCGAGGAGACAATGCGCAAAGGTCACTTGACCTGGGCATGGCAGGAATAGCAGGAATCAACAACGCAAGGTTGGTCAATTCAGGGTTAAGACCCAGAATAATTCGTTTCCAGTCCAAAACCTGCTGAGACACAGTCTGAGAGACTCCACCAGGAGAAGATGGGCCAGATGGTGGTGGTGTATACTTGAGAACGATGTCAGTCCATCTCTGAAAGACTTCATCGGCAATATGCATCTTCCAGTTGACAGCGAGGAGGAAAGCAATTTCGTTCTGGTTAATCTCTTCAGTTCGAAGTCCAGAAATCTTGCTCCAAGCACGGGCAGAGTAATTTCTGTCCTGAAGGTACTTAGAGGCCAGGATCAGAGCGGCAAGAAACATGCGACGGCCACATTGAAGAGCACGATCAGCATGTCTATCCACAGGCTGTTCCATGGTGAAGTTGTGTTTGGGCACGTGAGGCTTAATGAGAATCAAGTAATACAGAGCAACCTGTAGAGTGGAGTAACTCGTCCGCGAGCGGCGCAGGGTCTCCTGGATGAAGTTGCGCAGAGGCAAGACTGGGTTGTCCGAGGTAACATTTCGACAAGCGACAGATGACAAAGGCCAGATGGCTTCGACAATCTGCGTCGACGAATCTAGGGGGAAACCGGTTAAACGAACGAAGGAGCAATCAGGTTCCAGTCATAACATACCGACTAAGCTATCCACGAAGTTAACTTTTCGCTCGGATTGTCGAACCAGGGCAGGAGGGCAAGGAGCACGAGCACTCGAAGTCCTTCGGGGATTTTGGCGCAGCTCGGCAGGAAGCGCCTCGGTCTGGGTTCTCTGGGGGCGACGTCTGAGGTTGAGGGCGTTTTCGGCGACGGCAGCCTTTCTCGAAAAGTATGAATCGCAAGAATCTGAGTCGGAAGAATGGGCAGAAATGGAGGTATCGTCGGAAGTCTGTGAGGTGGTGTCGGACCAAACAGAAGAAAGCGAGCTTGAGGCGGAAGAAGCTAGAGATGTGTTGTAGGGAGCATATCGAGAGTTGTGGATAGAAGCGGACGAGATGATCGCGTCGCAGGTCATTTTGGGTGGTGGTTTATAAAAGGCCTGAAAAGTGTATTCAAGCCAGTATGATTATCCAGTCGCCGTCAAGGGCTAAGTCAACCAATCAAATCGTGGTTTACCGGTAATAGTTCGCAAGGTCAAAATCGAGTAGCTATACTCCTTGACAGCGTGTAAGTGCTGTCTCAAAGTAAATCCGTAGGTGTGATTACAAGGGGCGTCTAGACAAGGAAGTCGAGAAGCGACTTAGAAGCACAAGCGATAAAACCGGAAGACGAAGCAGAGACGACGACAGAAATAAGATTTGTTTTTTCAACAGGCATTGCGACAATGCTTCAAATCTCGAAAGTGAGGTTGGAAGCGATCAGTAGTCTTAGAACAAGGCTACCATCGGAACGGGTTGGCGAATAGTAGATGGGGTTCGGGGGGGTCGGAAGTCGGAAGTCGGAAGTCGAGATCGAGGATTAAAGACGGGGATCAAGCCGGTGTTGCTGTTGTACTGTTGAGTTGGGTGGCAGGTTGATATGCAAGGTACAACGGTGACGGTTGGCGAGATTTAAAGTCGTGGCTGAAAGGTGATGAAACGACCTGAACGAGGTGATGGATGGGTTTATTAGATGGCCGAAAGAAAGTGAGTCTTGTTTAAAGTGGCCTTAGGGGCGAGGCGTGAGGCGTTGAGGTGGTGAATGACAGCCTGGCGTGGTGGGATGTGACTCTTTTCGATTTGCACGGTGGCGAGCCCGAGCAAGTTCGGTGGGGGCGTGTAGTTGGCGGGAGCCAACTGGCGATCTCGGAGAGAGCGTGAGAGAGTGTGTGCGCGGCGGTAGCCTGTGCCTGATTTGGTGGGATTGCAATGCAAAGCAAGGCAAGGATGACTAACAGCCGGTTCGTCACAGGCACGCACAGTGAGTGAGTGAGTGTGGCGAAGGAGCTGGTAGCGGGCTGTAACGGGCTGTAGCCTGGACTGGCAGGGGAACAGTAACAATGAGAGTATACAGATAGTGTGGTGGTACTGTAGGTACAGTAGCAGTGACAGAAATAGACTTTGAACAAAGTAAAAGTGTAATAGGTAGATGGATAGACAGAAGAGACGTGACGTGAAAAAGGACTGAATCAGACGGTAAGGAGATGGGTAATGATGATGAAGGATGAGTATACAGCGAGGTCCGGAGACTGACTGACTGGATACTGACTGACACGAAGAGTCACTCAGGGTAGAAAGGACAGGACACTTCTCCGTAAAGTCACCTCACTGAGAAGGCGATCTTTCTGGGTCAGGGCCAAGGACAAGCGGGCAAAAGCCGGGGTGGGAGGCAAGGTTGGTACTTTCGGGCTTGGGCTCTCGGCTCGGCTTGGCTGGGCTCGACTGGACTGGACTGGACCCAGGCAGTGCTGTGCTGTGTGTTGTGGTGGAGGAGCTCGTAGGAGAGCTCAAAACTGTGACTCTTTTTTTCTGCACCGTCAGGCGGCAAGAGAGAATGAGTCTGTGAAAAGTCGCAAGGTGCAAGTGAATGCCGCTGCGGCCTGACTGAGGGTCGTTGATTGATTGATTGATTGTTCTGAGACGTGATTTGATATTACCAAGATGAAAACAACAGGAATTCAAGACAAGACGCCGTGGAGAGTGGAGATGTACACGATCCAGAGCAGACTTCGGAGAGTCGCTTGGGACGGATTTAGAGGGTGAAATCGAACATGATGGCGACGATGTCTGTTCGATGGGGGGAGGGGGAAAAGGCGGGAGATGGCAGTGGCGGGCTATGGCATAGTTTTGAATGCCTGGGACAGTGACAGCGTGAGCAAGACCAGGAGGAGAAGACGAGTTTAACGTTGGTACCTACGGCGCGCTGCAAAGAGTGCCCACGGCGCGAGGTACAGTACCTGACGACAGTTGGCGCGCTCGTTATCAGCACTGTATAACCGAACCCTTGTAAACGGCCCAGCCAGTCAGTAAAGCGTTGAACAGCGCGCTGTTGCCTTCCACTGGACTACGTGTTGCCCCTCTTTTGCAGCTCCGTGCGATACCGTGTCTAGATCGCGCAGTCTGTACATGGTTGCGGCCTTCCTCGATGGACCTAGAAGCGTGTCTGTCTTTTGGCATATCCCTATTGGTTCTCCAATCTGTAAAGCGCGTGTGTTTCTTCTGGCCGCCCCCTCCACTTTTTTCCCACGACACCTCCACCTCCACCTTTGGTACCCTTCCACTTCCCGGACCTCTCTCGATCTTGCAAGGCCTCAAGGCATCCACGATTTCGATGTTCCCTGGCATTGGGGAGTCACTTGCTTTGCTGTGATGTGATGTGCTTTGCTGTTCCGTTCTGTGCTGTACGGTGAGGAGATGATGAATAGGGTTGAATTGTTGTTATGCGTGATTAACACATCGACAGCCACCTTTGACGACTATCTGTTAGAGAGTCTTGAAGATGTCTCTACAGCATTTCAGTCTGTGTAAATGCCTTTTCCGTTACAGAATGCCTCGGCTATCCTCACATCATGCGGCATCATGAATGAAACTGGTGTGTTCCTGGGTGAGCAAAAAATGAGTGACGATGACCAACAACAACAACAACTAGGTATCTTCGACTCACCTCATCTTTGAACACTTCACTTGGCTGGCTGGCTAGCCCTTTACTAGCACGCCTGCACGCCAACCCAGCCTGGCCTGGTTCGTGCATCTCGCGTATCCCTGCCGTGCCGACCACCCTGGTCACCCTCCCAACCCTTTTTGGCTTCACTGAGTTGTCTGGTCTCGAAATGAAGCCGCCCTCGTTTTAGGTTCTCTTCATCCTCATCCTCTCTCCTCGCTTCAGCAAACAGCTTCTTGCTTCACGCCCGCCCCTGGCTTGCGCATAATACCTGGTGCTTTATTTAGGCTCAAGGTATGTGTGCATGATCTGGCCCGATAATGCAGATCACGGAAATCTCAAATCTTCAAAGTCTGGAACAACCCTGGAAGAACTAAGAACTTCCTTCGTCTGAAATAGGCCCGCAATCGTTGTGCTGTGATTTAAGACTGCCAGAGGAAAACTTCAACTGGTGCTGACTATTCTCCAGACTTGACCTTTTTGGGGTGAGCATGGCCTCCAAAACTTGGCTGCTGATGTACGATGACTCTTCTTCTTCAGCTCTTGATAGTGCAATGTGTGTACTTCTCCACCTCCACCTTTTCCGCCATGTCTGCTGAGTTTTTGGACCTGATATCTTCATGATGGCTTGACATGCCAAAAGAGGGGGCTTCTCATGACATCCGGTATTGGTTCTGTGCATGATCGCCTTGTGTCAATAAATCGCCTTGTCTCAACACTTGGAAACTTCGCTATTATCTCTCTTTTCAATCACCAGCTATGTGTACTCTGTACTCACTCTGTGCTACTTTGAGTATCAAATGATCTGTCCAATGATGAGACGATGACTTCACGCTAATATCCTGCCATCCAATGACCTTATGTCTTGTGGATATGATAAAATGGTTTTGGGATTTGGACTTGTCTCGTCTCAGACGCAGCCATGTTGTCCACGGTCAACCTCTTTCAGGCAGAGTACTGGCTGGGAGGTAAGTCAGACTCAGGGCGACTGACTTGAGAACCGGTGACATTCGAGACAAGCAACTGGCCGATTTATCAGATCTAAGATCAGACGTCTACCTATTTGTGGGCTGTTAAGCAGTCTGGCAGTGCTTTTCTATTGTGCATGAATAAGGTTGCTTTTGCGCCCTACTTTCTATGACTCTTGACGCAGGGAAGCGAAAGGCAATATTGCCATTTAAGTTGTACCAAACACCACAAGATGTCTACCTATTTATTCGTCATATCCCAAAGAGTCCATTGTTTTGCTAACTAACCCTTAAGCAACATAACTCAGGGCAAGAAAACTTTGAGCTTGTCTCAAATTCCGAGGCATTTATGAAAAGCTTGTATCAAGTCGATACCTATCAGAAGCGCTTGTTGAAGTCCGATGCCGCCATGGTATGGTCCTAGCCTCCAAGCCATCCAGCACCCTGTTGGTGCCCTCACTCATACAGAGGTTTCTGAGAGAGATATCTCGCCATTTCTCCCTGGAGTGTTGCTAATCTAATGTCCACGGGGAACCCGGCCGTCCCACAATGACCTCACTGCAATAATCGTTCCGACGTAGCCCGTTGAATAAACAAAAACAATAGGATACATCTCTCCAACACATAGAATTACTCCGCAGTCAGGTGTCCTACGCTTTCGGGAATTTTGAGCACTGCAATGATGCCTTCAAGAGCATGGCCCGTGAATATTGTCGAGAGATTGAAGTCTACTGTGGTGGACCAGGAGATCGTTCAGCAATAAAAAATCCCTCAGCTTAACTTGTTTACTTCTTGGAGGTAATGAGTGTTACGCATGCCTATCACGGATTGATTCAAGCTTCTGTATCTGTGGGCGCTTGGTCATATCCATATTGCCGATCCATCTCTAAAACTCGTGATTTGCAACAAGTTCGATCATCGAGAACACAAGGGTTTTTACTCAGTACCGCTTCATATGATTGTAACATGTTGATCACTCTCGTTGCACCTGTGCGACGGCCAGCACTCTCTCCTAGAGCCCATATCATGAGAATGGCATTGCGGGCGCCATCATGACTTTGGTTCCACCGCACATATACGCACGGCTTCTCCTTAGTTGTGCATGATGAACGAGTACTCACTTGTTCTCTGCCTATATTCGGTCTCTTTCACCTTTGTCCTCCGTGCCATATGTATCTGCATCTGACTAATGGTGAAACATGAGCACTTTCTTCATCACGCATCTCAATTTCGTAAACATGATAAACACTCCTTCATCTGGCTCGTGCGCCCACCATTGTGTGGCGGCAGCGCTTCCAGTCTCCAGCCCCTTAACAGAATCCAATCTCTTTGTGCTCGACCAAAAGTCGCTGCGCCGGACTGCATGTACCCTTCACTATGGTTCGCCGTACAAATCTCCACTACCATGCTGTGCTGTTCATTTCATTGCGCATTGTCCAAGTTGTACAAATCATTACCTCAGCAGGGACCATCTCGGCTCAGACATGGCCCATTCAGTCCGCGGACCCTTAACAGACCTAAGAGAGTAGGGACTTGTAGATTTACTCACATCATTCCCCAGTAACATGCTATTCATGCGCTCTTGTACTATACCACAGTTCGTTATTATATCTGCTTAGAACACTGTGTTGTGCTCTGCTACTTCGAAGGCCTTGTCCTGCGATATGACTGTATCTTTCTCGACCTTCTTTGTGCGTTGACTGTGTTACACTCCATAGCCGAAACCCCGCTTGCGAGTATGTATGTACTCTGGTTGGTTCATGTAAAAGCCGGATGAGTCAACCTGGGTTCAGGTTGTGTCCAAGGTTGACTGTAGCAAGATATCATGTATGAAGCACAGGTTGCCTCTATGTAGAAGTCAGCTTCCACATAAACAAACCAATACGCGCAATGAAATCGCTTATGCATTGTAGAGAATTGCTACGTGCGGCTGAGCACCTGTCGTATGTGTTGAGTCGCGAAGCTCAACCAACTACCTCTTGGACTTACCCTGGATGACAGTACATACTCATCGCGTCTGTTTCACCACGAAGTGGATAGTTTAGCTGCTAGTCATATTGCTCCACTGACAAATTGTACTTTTAGCATGTTACGTGTTTTCTATTATTATGTGCTGCGTATCTGGATATGGTCAGGCGAAGTAGTTTACGTCGCTTGTTGCACCGCCCGCCTGGAACCTCAGCTACAGGCAGATGGCTGAGCACAGGGTTCACTATGATGGATGCTATGACGTACCACAGAGAGGATCTTCTCACGGGACCTCGAGGGTTCCGTAAAACTCACGAGAACTACCAGTCATTCATGTTGGACCAAGTGCGTTGTCACTCACGAGTTGGATTGGATCCATTTTGTTCGAGCCTTACCGTTGCTCAAACTTCGGTGAACCCTTCTTCCAGATGCCCCCCACATTCCGGACCCCGGCCGGCAGCTTCGGGGCCCCGACCGCTTTCACCAAGGTTTTCTATCATATGCGGTGCGAGGTTACGACTGGCTATGTGGTGCTCTTCTAGCAAAACACCTCCAGTAGCTTACGTATGTAAAGGTTGTCAGAACTTAGAGTTTAGGTAGCAATGATCTGCTGTGGATGAACTCTTGGACTTAGATATCTTATCTGAGATGGCTCTCAGGGTTCCAAAGTCCCATCAAGATGGATCCCCCCATCCATACCCTGGCCTTGACCTCTTCACCGTCAGATTTCAACACAGCTGCACAGCACATGCTCGAAAACGTGGCTGCCTAGCCCTGTCCACGCCTTGCGCATGCATGTCTCTCTGGCTCTGCTCTGTCGCTTCCACATGGCCATTAAGCAGGCATCAAATCAGATAGATCCTGCCTGCTTTGCCGGACCTTGTCGGGGGAATCGTCATCATGTGCTGAATCGTGAATGTCAAGCAAAACCTTGTCATATTAGGCACCGTTCCAGAAGCGATGGAGAACAAGGCTCAACCTCAGCCAAAACCAAAAGACGTCAGAAGCCACAAGCCGATATCGCTTACACTCGAGCAAGTTTGCAGGGCAAAAGGTAAAGAAGGCCTTGCAGAAACATGTCGAATATTCTCCAAAGGCGCATGGCTGCAAGACAGGGGGTGTTTATTACCCAGTCAAGTAATCACGAGTGTTGATCAGGCGGACAGGCTTGCATTGTAAAGTAGTGAATTCGAATATGAACGTAGCAGCTAGATTTTTCCAACTGATAAAATTCCCCTAACACGAACAAGTAGACAAGGAAGTCAAGGGCGCTGTTCATGATACAGTCATGGCTGGAGTATGTAGTTGACACTGACAGTCTTAAATTTATCCACAAGATCGTTATTCTTGCTGCGGTCGCTGGTCCCAAAACATACTATCGCTCAGTGCAAGATTCGTTCATCAAGGCAATTACATAATTACTAGATAGAGCGGCTTGGAGAGCCCATACCTGTAATCTCTATACAACTAGCTTACGCCCGATGTCTCAACCTGGACACCATCTGCCTTGAAACATCCCAGGCAGGATAAGCACTTGCAAAGCACAAGGTTGATTCCATGTCAGGAACATGCCACCAACGATGCACACGGCAAAATCGAGTGTCGTTCGTGCTGACGGGAGAAATCACATCTCAGACGACAAAAGGAATTTTCCGAACTTGTCTTATGTGTGACATCCCCGGTCTGACCAATATTACGACAAAGAAAACAACTCCTAGCTCCGTTATGCATGATACTACCCAGTCACAAAACAACAGAGGTGGGCTTAAGGTAACACACGAGCAACCTCAAAGGTATTTCTAACACTCTGTGGGTGGCGAGACTCGGGATCCGGCAGATACATCACATACTTGTTGAACAGCGAACGAACATGGCTCGCTGGAGCTTGCCATAGCGAAGTACGAATCCATTTAAACACAATCAATACATTTGACCAAGACTAAAACGTTTGCAACTTTTGCCCTTCGCTGACTTAATATCTCAATTCCAATTTCCCAGCTTGTTAATATCGGCTCGTAGCAGCGAAAGAAGTTGGCTCTTGTCGTGGTGGTGCCCACCATGGTGTTGACGGGCACTTTAGGAAGCCATGTAAGTGCTGGCATCGACACCCTCCTTGGGGAACTCACTGCAGAATGTTAGTCAAAGGGATGGGCGAGCAAAGGGTAAGTCAACATACGGTAGAGCGACCTCGAATCGCTTCTCAATCTCCTTGAGCACCTCTTGGTCTTGGTCGGTGCTGACGAACGAGACGGCCAAACCCTTGGTACCGAATCGTCCAGCACGACCCACACGGTGCAGGTAAGAGCTGGCATCGTTGGGCAGATCGTAGTTGATCGCCAGGTTGATGCGCTCAATGTCGATACCTCGTCCGAAAACGTCGGTAGCAACGCAGATTCTCTTCTTGAACTCCTTGAACTCCTTGTAACGACGGATACTGTGCAAAATTAGAAATAGTATGACGTATGCGGATTGATGGCGACTTACCGTTCTTCCTGACTGACACCAGAGTGAACGGCGATCGAAGGGAAGTTGCACTCTCGGAGAAGCTTGTCAAGCTCAGTGGCGCGGACAGTGCTGCGCACAAAGATGATGACCTGGTTGAATTGGAGATCATCCAAGAGCTCGTTGAGCTTGCGGTTCTTCTCCTTCTCTTCCAGCTTGATGTAGTACTGCTGGAGACCGTGAAGAGTGAGCTTAGTATCCTCATCGACGTAGTGCTCGGTAGGGTTCTGCATGAACTTTCGGCAGATAGGCTTGACTTCCTCGGAAAGGGTGGCCGAGAACATCATCACCTGCTTCTGCTGAGGAGTAGCACGGAAGACGTCCTGCACATCAGTGCGCATGTCTGACTGGTTAGTATTTTGCTGCTAGGAATGTGAGGATAAGTGCTTACCAGGCTGATCGAGCATCTTGTCACACTCGTCGAGGACAAAGATGCGAACACTGCCAAGACGCAGAGCCTTGTCACGGACAAGAGCCTTGAGACGACCAGGAGTACCGACAATGATGTGAGGGCAGGTCTCCTTGTTCTTCAGTGTCTCCACGTCGGTCTTGATGGGAGTACCACCATAGAAGACACCGGTCTTAATGTCGGGCATGTACTTGCTGAAGCGGTTGTACTCGTCGCGGATCTGGTAGGCCAGCTCACGAGTGTGGCACATGACAACCACAGAGACCTCTCCGTTCACGGGCTCGACTTGCTGAAGCGTAGCAAGAACGAAGACAGCAGTCTTACCCAGACCGGACTTGGCCTGGCAGATAATGTCACCACCGAGGAGCGCTTGGGGGATACAGGTTTGTTGGACTGTCGATCGAATCGAGGTTAGAGTGGGTTTCTAAGAAGCAACGAACGACGGGTGTAATGTTAAGTGTCCGTCCATCGTCGCAGCTTAGCCATAATGAATTCTCGCACTTTCCACCGAAGTGGTGATACAGAAGGGCGTAATAGTAACACGAAGGTCGACACCCAAAGGCCGGATGGTCGCGCAAGCAACCGTGGCAGAGGAGCACCAAGAGCTCCTTGATGTCGTGAAAGCTTTTCTCGGCTCGCTCTTGTCTCTATCCAGGAAATCCGTTCGCAACAACGAATGATGTCTTATCCGCTTCCGCGCGATAATCTTGACATCAAAGTTGTGGTTTCGCGGAGAGCCACGTCTCTCATGGGCTCATTCCGCCCGGATGCTCGGACCACCTCAAAACTTTCCTGAACCACCTCTGACGACGACGATAACGATTGCGGAAAATATTTGGCCATTTGTTCTTGCTTGCGAGATGGACGAACGCTTGAAGGAAGGGGATGTGATGACTTAGGGTATTAGAATATCAGGACTGACCCTCCGATGGATGCTCGAAACCGCAGTCGGCGATGGCGCGAAGCAACTCAGCCTTCAGGAGGAAATCGCGAAAACCGGTCGAATGGATACCGACATAACTGCCCTTCTTGTCGACATTGTTACCGGCGGCGAGCTCGCCCTTCTTGCCGTTGGAGGCAGTCGCGGCGGTCTCGTTGCCACCGATCTCCTCGTCGGAGTAATCGATGAGATCTTCCTCGTGAGACATTTTGGTTGTGATTCACGAGCTGTTAGACTGTTGGTGTGGAAGCTATCGCGAAAGCTGTTCTCTGCAGCGGAGCTGCGATGACGAGTCTGACGCGAATGCGTTCGAGTCGCGTCACCGTAGAAAGTCGAAGATGTGGCGCGCGCGTGCCACTGAATTAGAAAAACGATGAATGAAGCAGATTTGAGATGAGATGGGGAAAAGATAAATCGAACCCAGTCTCGTTCCAAGGATGACTTGAAAGAGTCTTTGTTGAGGCTGAGAAGGGAGGTGCCAGAAACAGGCAGGAGCGGTGCAATGTCGCTGCTGGCACGAGGCCCGTGCTTCATTTATCACGTGATGAATATGAATACAGTGTAAAGTTTTCCAGTATGCACTGGCACATGAGAATTACCTAGGTACGACAAGCTTTACTGAGAATTTACAATCTGCACGCGTCCTCAACAAAATATACTAAAACTGTCAGTCTCCATGGCGAAGGCCAAGGAGAATAAGAGCGTCCAAAACCGCATCATATACTCAAGAGCATCGTATCTCTACCAAGCAGCTTCGTATCTCGCTCAGCAACAATCTCTAGTCAGGCAAGATGTTCTATCAAAATCCTCAACCTCAGGCCAGGGGCACAGTGCTTCTGCGTCAACAGAGAACACACAAAAGGCCTTGCAAAATCTGTCTCGTCAAGCCGTGACAGACTTACGAGCTGTGACACAGAAAGCACAGATCCGACAAAGCCCGACTATGAAACAAGCTATATGCAAGTTTTGCGACACTCTGCAGATAGAGGGTGATACCTGCACATCAACCGTGGAGAATGCTAGCAAAGGAGGCAGAAAACCATGGGCCGATGTTTTGACTATCAACTGCAGGACGTGCGGCAACGTAAAGAGATACCCTGTTAGTACGCCGAGACAGAAGCGAAAGGCTCTGCGCAACCAGGAACGACAAGAAGGTATAGAAGACAGCAGCAACGAGACCAGCGGATGCAAATCTTCGATGGAGATGACACCAAATGATACGCCATACCAGACACCGAGTTAGATGCCAGGTCAAACTCCAGAACCCTGAGCTGGAAGTAAAGGAAGTCTCATTGTTTAAACCCAGCAACGCATGATCAACCCCCAGGCTCGCAACACTAAAAGGTGCTGAATGAGAGATGCATGGTCCAAACGGTTCAATGGCCTTGACCCGTGTTGGTATCGATGGAAAGGAACAGCATCATGCTGCTCTCCGAAGCTCTGCAATATCAGGAATCAGATCTAGAGTGTCAAGGTATGTTGCAACATATCAGGAATCAGGACATGGCGTTTTACACCTTGTAGCTCAAGCCATTGCAAATGGGATAATGCTAGGAAGATATAAGACCGAGAAAAACACCGTCTGGGCTCTATCCTCGCGTCTTTCCATTAATAAATATAAAACTAATATTCGTCTGGCATCAACTTCATGGTGGTTATTTTCCAGGCTGTCCAGCTTCTTTCACACTCTCCTCTCCCAATACCTTGCTTGCTGCCATGAACCTGTCTCTCGTAAGCTATACTATTCCTATGGAGTTGTAGAAGATCCTGATGGTATTACTTACAGTCCGCCGTGCCAGCTGCCCAGTCCTCGCATTGCTTCCGCCTGAACACTTGTCATGCGTAACAGGTTCTCTGTGTCGGAGAGATTTGATGATAGTTGAGCAAGTTGTGAGTTAAGTTGGGCCTAGTACAAGCACGAAAATGTTAGAATAGCAGTTTTAGCATAAAGAAAGACGGTGAAACTCGAGTATGGTGCTTTAATGGTAAAAAAACAAACAAGAGAGTTCAAAACAAGGCTTTGAAGAACTCACGAGTTGTCTGGCCTTGACGGCGCCTCCACCGGCCACCATGCTCTGTCGTACGTGAGCTCCGGTCATGTTGCGCGTGGCCATGTTGATGTTTTTGCAGACAATTTTCAATGAATGATAGGACAAGGTGACAGAATGGACTGGCGCACTTCTGATCAAGTGCTCGTCAAGATCAATGAACCGCCTGGAAGGGTGTGCGGCGTCTCAAGTTGATGTGATCGGAAATCGGACTTGTAATACGAATTATGCCTCAGACTTTGTGCGTTGGAATTCTGAAAGCTACAAAAGCTGCAAACAACTTGGAAGATTGATATATGGTGGTTTGTTTACATACAGGCGGGGCCATTTGAGTGAGTTGACAGACCCGTGCACTTGACAATCTCATTGGCTCAATCACTGAATCACATAGTTGCCTTAACAATCAGAAAGTCAAGGCTTTAGATTTCTAACAAATCAAGAATATGACATTGCTTTCTTGTGAAGAATCAAATCATACCATGTTATATAGACCTATTTTCATGGGTAAAACATTGTGCATACCGCCTCTATATGCTGGTTAGTACACGTCGATTTGGATGATTGCTTCCCGAATCCGGTAATCCCCGGAACCACCTCCAAAGAACCAACAGTCAGCCTTGAGTCCAACCGACTAGTCAGTTGAACAAGGACAACGGCCGATCGGTGACTTCAGACCATCACTCAACCAAGTTATGATGTTAAGCAAACCAATCCACCTTGACACAAAGGCACATCGTGTGTGCACGCATATTATCTTGTCCTGGCAACTTGCGGTAACAAACGAATTGCCATCAAATACAGACCGCCTACTAATCTCGACTTGAGAATGAAGATATTATCCTATATCACTCTTCGCTTCGAGGCCTCTGTGGTTCTTGCAAAGACTGAGAGCAATTCCGGGACCTCGCTCTTGTCATGGCCATAATTGTACAAGAGAGCTCAGGAAGAAGCCCAGAAGACACATATAGAAGAATGAGAAGTCGTATAATAATAAGTCCCAAGAGCGACCTCTTACCTGGGCAGAATGATGTCACCTGGATCATGCGATTTCTTCGTCAGCCTGCCCAGACACATTTCACCAGTAAACTGTTCAGCCCAGCTCGGCCCAGACACGGAGGATTTGAATCCAGGACTAACACGTCGCTCAGCTTTGCAAGACATCAAATCAGCTCTGAGAATATTTTGATGCCAAGCCTTGGCATTGAATATCCTCTTGGAGGCACACACTGATGTCGATCAAAATGCAGGATGTTGTCTATATAACAAGGCTTCAAGTACCCCATAGATATAGGTGATTCGTTCATGCATGTCGTATCTCTATTGTACTTTTCTCCGTAAGCAACCATGAAGATAACTATCTCACTGACAACTCTGGCCTCCTCAGCTGTTGCGTTTCGTGGTGGTTACGGCATTAGCGGACCGCCGGCTGGTGTGAACCTGACCACCAACGAATGGCAAACTCGCTTTGAAGATGCCAACGCAACGGGGAAATTTTACTTCGACGCCTATAATGTATCAGATAATTTCCCGCCCAACAAAACTGCCAGCGGCTGGTCGGCTACCATTCGAGTGGCCAACATCACCGACGACCCTGACCCAGAGAGCATTCCGTATCCAGGCACAGACATCAGTATCAGAGCTCCAGATGGGATGAAGTTGCCAGAGTCCAACTCTACCGGCTGGAAGGCTTGTGCGACTTTCTGGCCTCCTGGGCTTCTCACTTCTGGGGCAACCGGCGATGCTCAACATGACGATGGAGACTGCAGCTCTTTTCTTTCTGAAGAATGCATTGAGGCCATCAAGGATTCTGCAAACATCTATATCAATAATGCACATAAGTGTCTAGATGTCCCCAGTGTCCCTTCTGAATGTAAGAAATGGTATGGAGGGTCGGGCACCACAAGTGGCGGCAGCAGTAGGTCTTTCTTTTCAGCTTTCTCTGTCTTTCTTCTTTCTTTTCGAAATGAAATCCTAACCTTGTTACAGTTGGGAACTTCAGTAGTCAGTTCAACGGTAGCACCTTTTTCTCTAGCCGCCCGCAGCTCATAGGATCAAGTAACGTTGCGAAGACCGAGGAGGAGGCTTACGAAGAAGCTGTTCGTGGTGTTTGGACTGTCATAATCAACTGGGGTCGCCGTTCGCCGTTGTATTATAACCTGGGTGATGTCTTGCAGCCCACAGTGTTGTGCTTGCGTGCGAGGAATATCACGGAAGGAAGTGAAGATCCCAATGCTGGCGCGAGAACAGCAACCTACGCACCTATGGCGTTCTTCATATCTATTCTAGCCACATTCGTGTTGGCGTATTAGGCCTTGTTGAGACAATAGGCCGCTATCTGCGACAATTAATAATGATTATTCCATACACTTTCTCATACACGCATTTGACTTGACTACACCAGTTGCTGTGAATGCTAGAAGAGTTAATCCTGTTGTCAAGACTGATTATGTTAGGACGAGGAGTATCTGTAGAGAACTAATCAGGAATAATTTACCACAGGCTTCAGACGAAATTTGCTTGATTGTGATGCTTCTGGTTACATACCTCTTGACATCCGGATACATTGTTAAACGTTCCGAAGCAGGCATATGATACTTCAAAACGGGATTTGCAGACGTTTGATGTAGAACTTCTTTCAATGTATTTCATCAATGCCTACTACTGTTTCGTATCTATGTATGTTTCCAACAGAAACTCTTGAGGCTCATGGACAAGTTTCCTACCCACATCCCATGACTTCTCGCAATGAACAGATTAGCCAGAAAAAGAAACAACCGTCCTAGTCTAATGTACTTATGTAAACCCATCAAGCAAAACAATGGCTCATAGCCCCTCCCTGTTTGCTACCTCCACCCGACTTTTTTTTCATGACATTTCCATGCAAACATCCGGGAGGGCACTTCAACAACCAAGAAAACAAAGGCATGCTCAGCTTCTGCAATACCTTCGCTTTGCCCATTTACCACTAGCCCTTTAATTACTTATTCCCAAATCGTCCTCGCAAAGATGGGGTTCGGTCTTCGTTGGGATCCCAATCCATTGGCACAAGCTTGTCTCAACAGGGCTTGCAACAACGGACGGTTGATTATATGCTGAAAAGCACCAGAACGTGATCCATGATTCCAATGCGGTATTACCAAAGACAGGCTATTCTGTTTGATCGTTCAATGTGTATGTACGGAATGTGTTGGGAACGGAATAATTAAAAAAAAAAAGACGTTGAGTCTGAGAATAGTCCAAAGTGACTGTGACTTTTGTCGTGTCGTTGCGTTTTTCTGATGGAGCTGGGGCGTATAATAAAAACAAAAAGGAAAAGGAGTCGTCTTCGCCGAGTGGCGTGTCGTATAGTTGTTCAAGCCATATGAATAAATGTAGTACAAATGGCCTCAACAAGTCCAACGAGTAAACCAATGAATGCATGGTCTTCTGTTGGCGGCATAAAAAGCATGACCGGAACTCCGTAACTGCGAAAATCAGAACCTCGAAGCCTCATTCGTCCAACGTTGTGCAACAGCTCCCCCGACATCACCGCCGTCAAGGCGTATTCTAACGCACACCGATCGGGGGTCGTGGGGGCAAGCTGCCCTGGCTGCTGTTTGCAGACTGTTCGGAGTCAAATTCACCACTACCCGCGCTGGCGCTCGCACTACCCGTCAGACTGCGAACATTCCTAGGCTTAGTTTGATGGAGGGCGCTCACCCCTATATGTTGTTCAACTTGTTGTGGTGCTACTGCGTTTCCTTGCCCGGGCGGATGTCGGGGGACAGGTTGGCGCATACCGTCAGGGGGTGATGGCCGTCCGTTCATACCGGGGGGAGGACCATAGCCACCTGGTGGCGATCCTCGGCGGCTGCCGCCACGCATCGATGGAGGGTAGGGCTGCCCAGGGGATTGACTTGCGCGTCGAGGGAATGCACCATTCATCCCGGGAGGTCCTCCGGGACCGGGGCCGTACTGCATGTCGTCTAGCCTTGAGGCTGTCAGCGAATTTGCTCGAGAGCCGGCATTCATTGCTCCGCGATCGACTGATCCGTATCGATCCGAGGAGCAGCTCATGAGAGGATCTTCGAGAATGTTCTCGGTTGTCATAGAGCTATGGCCGCCGACCTGGCTGGATCGATTGCGTCCAAAGTTGGGTCTGAACCGACCACCTCTGGTAGGAGGGGGCATGTCATCAGGGTTACGGCGGAATTGACCAGGAGTAGGTCCTGGTGCCTTTCGGTTCTTCCTTGATGTTACACTCATCATGTCAAAATTGTCTGGGTCGATCATAGGAGCGGCAGCGTTAGCCGTGGGGTCAAAGTAATCATCGTCGTCGTCATCATCCTCATCAAACACCTGCTTGCTGTTGCGCATAGGATGAGGTCCACGGCGGGGACCGGGGCCTCCAGGGGGGCCGGATGGCGGTGGTCCACGGCGTATTCGCATTTCCTGCTCGCGCAGAGCCAATTCTCGCTGCCGTAAGGCCATTTCTCGCTCCCTAATGTTGATATCTGAGGGATCTCCGGTGACGGATGGTTCAGAGCCTTCAGGAATATCGTCGTAAAGTACTAGGTGGGAGAACTCCTCCAAGTTGGTCTCTTCCAGTGAACCTCTCCTGGAAGGCTGACGCGATCCACCGCCATTAATAGAAGGAGGGCCTCGGCCATAGCCATTGGGTGGCCCGCCGTTCATAGGTGGTGGACCGCGGCGCATACCACCTTGGCTGAAATTGGACGAGTTTCGAGGTCTGGGCTGACGAGGTGGCATTCCATTACCGTTAGGCATTCCGTTCATCATAGGGCGGTGGCTGTTCTGAGAGGGCATTCGGGGAACTGTCTGCGCTGAGGGGGACGCGGGCGGCATTATGTTCGCGTTCGGGTCGCCAGGCTTGGGTCTATTGCGGTTGACAAGGTTGAGGTTATGAAGAATTGAATAAAGTGTCTCAATTCGAGGGAGTGTGATGTTCGAGTCTCTGGCCAACTTGATAGGCGAGCCTAAGTAAGTCTCAACTTCCATTGGTCTTCGAGCAACGTAGTCTTGCCACATAATGCTCTCCCCTGAAGTCTTGGTCATCTCATCCATGGTCTTCTGCTTGAAGTCGGGTTCAAATTTACAACCGCTGGCGTTGGCCAGACGAAGCAGCTCATCAATGACGTCTGACACCATGTCCTTAACACCAACCTTTTCCAAAAGCAGGGCATGATTGGGCGTCTCAAAGATAACACTGATGGGATGGAAGGCGATAGGTCTGTACTTCAAATTAGCTAGGTTCCATTCCATGATGCAAAAACACATACCCGATGACTCTCTCGTATTGTTGTTGACGGATGTTTGGTGAGACCTTGCACTCTACTTGGCCGGAGCTAAGTGTCATCGCTAAAGCCTGAGCCATATCCTCCTGTATAGTTTTTGGAATGTTGTTGGGGGTAGTAGCTGGACCGATCCAGATATCGGTTGGGCCCTTGTGTTCGAATTCACTCTGGCCGAGTTGTGTGAGTTCGGCACCTGAGACGAGTGACAGGACTACATTGGTGGGAAATCTCTCCTCCAAGGCAGCTTCGACACCGAGTGTGTGTGTTGTGTTAACGAGAATACATGTATGTTGAGGAGTCACGACCGAGTCGATAACGGAGGCGAGGTCGTATACGTCAGGCAACGCCTTGACGCATAGTACTACATAGTCGAAGGGACCGTCTCGTGCGCTGGCGGCATCTTCGGGATTTCGAACAACTGCGATTGACATGTTAACATGCTGCAAAGAAGCCCGATAGCAGGGGAAGACATACCATGCCGAGGCTTGAATCTTTCATTACCAAATGTTGGGGACCTTGAGACTTCAATCAGCATGTGGTCAAAAGTTGAATCAGTCCTGATTCACTTACTTGAACGAGATTCCATATTGTGCCACATGGTCGTAGCCAGATTTCCAAACGAGTGTCACATCACACGCATTGGTGGCCTGGAGTCTCCATGACAAGAACGCTGAAACTGGGTTTCCTCCCACTGAACAAACAGACATTAGCTCGTGGTTCGCCATGATGGGTGGTAAAGGCGGGTCGCTAAACGAACAACCGTCCTGACGGTTGCCGTGAGATTATGAAGTCAAACGAGTGAATAGAGAACAAGGAAGATAGGAAATATGGCAAGAGGCGGTGTTGAACTAATGAAGGAATGGTAGGCCAGCTGGTTTCTGCGTGAACTAGCCCTAGATTTGAAGGGAGAATTGTAAGAAAAGAAACGACAAACCTGATAGAATCTTGAGCCGGGGCGATACAGGCGCCATAGTGTCTGGCGGGTCCTGATGTGGAATAGTGGCCTAGGCCAGTGAGGGTGTAGCGGAGCGGTTTCTAACGACGGACCCGTAGCCTCGGGGCGTATATTGGGTACCACGACACAACGCAATGAGATCCGGAGTACCTCCCTAGTGGATGGCAGGGTATGGATAAGCTTCTAGTGACGATGATTGCCGTTTTCTGAGGGTGATAATGTGAGCGACGAGAATGATACGAGAATCCAAGGCGATAGTCTAGCTCAAGTGTGCATATAGCGGCTCGGAAGAGGGAGATTGTCGAATAGGAACTGTGCCAGGAAGGCGTCGCAGGCGAGAGATGAAGGCGGCAGAAGTGACAGCCAGCGGTAGAAACAACGAGCGACGGGGTCAAAATCGTGGCGTAACCGGCAGGATGGCGTGCCAGGGGTGTTCTGTAGTGTTGTTTCGTGCGTCAATTCGCGATAGGCAACGAAGCAACGAGAAGTCGACGGTCGGTAAGTAGTGAGTGTGACGAGTGGGACGAGAGCTGAGATGGTCTCGGTGGACGCTGCACCAAATGGGGGGTGGGAGATTATCTGGGGATTGCAGTCGGACAGATTATAGGAGCGAGAGTGGGTTGGTTAAGCTGAGAAGCTGCAACAAGAGAATTGGAGCTCGATCAAGCAGGCTTAGAAATCTCACAGCGGGCGCGGATCAAGTTGCGCGGACTTGGCTCTAGGTAGGTATCGGTGCGGGAACGGCGGGCCTCCGATTTCTCTTTCGCAGTCGTACGTACTACAGGCGAAAGTCCGGGAAAGTGTACTGGAGAGCCTCGTGTTGCCTTGAATCAATCAGCTTCGGTTTGATGAAAAATAGAGGGTCCCTCTCGGTTTCTGATCTGAGCAACAGTGCAGTACATGCGTGTTGGCTGGCTGTGTAAATGATGATATGGCCCGTGAATGATTGGGTCTCAATTTGGATTGAGGTGGCAGGGGGTAAGGCGCCGCCGAGAAAAGAGAAGGCGTAGTGCCTACCTGAAGTGTACTTGGCGGGACAGCCACTGTAATCTCTCTGGGTACCGGGGGTATTCAAGAAGCTATGCTATGCAATGCGATGCGATGCTCCGGGGAGGGGAGGCTAGGCAATCTTGACAAGAAGAAGGAAAGTTAGAGGCGTGTGGGAGAAGGGGAAAATGCGAGTGGACAAAGATAGGCCAACAAAGTAGGTACCAAGAGGACCAAGCTTGACAAGGGGTCGGTCTCAGCAACAAGCAATAAGTGCGTGCTGTACACACTATGTAGCGACAAGGTAGGTATGTGCAGAGAGGCTTAGATACAAGAAAAATAAGACAAGGGGACCCCGGCCTTGACGAGGTAGCGGCATGTGCGATTTGCGGGAGTGGCTCAGTCCGAAGGAGTGAAGATGGATATCATGAGCTGTCAGTGGTTGGGAGGATCAAATTAGATGGCAGAGGATGGATGGGTGACGAAATGAGATGCGAGGAAGGATGTATACGATTGTGGTTGTGATTGTGATTTTGTGAAGAAGGGGAGGAAGAAAAAGAAAGAAAAAACCCAAAAGACCAAGGCCACTCGAAGAAATGCATACCCCGTATTTGATTCTGCTGTGGCCAGACAAATGCCAACGACAGACGAGACAAGGGATTGGTGATGAGCAATTAATAGAGGGGTGGGCTAGGTTGTGACTTGCGTGAAGGAAGGGATGGAGAATGGAGAATGGGATGATGGGTAGACTTTCAAGTCATGATGAGCAGCAGATGCTGTCTGCATGCTACATAAACTCAATTGATACGAGCTTGTAATGGGTACCAGCCTCGGACAGTTCATAGTTTAAAAAAAAAGGCCAAACTTACAAGTTCTGATTGATGATTTCCTTGCTCTCGCAGTCGTCCAGTGATCCCCTTCAATTCAATTGTTTCCTAACCGAACAATAAAAAAAAATAGAAACCAGTGGCGTGAAAGCAGTGACGAATGCTGACGAGGACGGGGACACAGAAGGCCTATGTTCGTTTCGAGACTTGCTGTTAGTCCACGAAGCCCCGTAGCATGGATACTGTATGTACCAACACTGTACTGTAGAGATACCCTGGCGAGGATGGATCGGTTGGTGCGAACTGCGGGCGGAGCAGGCGGATGTGAGGGACCCAATGAATCGAGTGTTTGTTCCCACAGCCTAGAGAATGTACGCGAGCTTAAGCTTGATTAAAAGATTATACAGGCCGAAGTGTTGTTGAGGCTTGAAGGAAAGGATCCGTCGATATTCAAACAAGTCAATGTCAGGCTGTCTTGGTGTGCAGTTGTTTCGTTCGTCCGAGACAGGCGTCCGTCTGTCGAATACGGTTCGATATTAATTAATCAATCACTTCAAACGTCTAGAATGGCCCGAAGTTTGAGAATGATGACTCGATCTTGGTTGTCGTTATTATCGTTATTCTTATTTTCGAACAGCTCGATCGTTTTGTTTCGCTGTCTGCCTTGGTTTCGTTTCGGTCGAGTTCGCTTCGTCTTTTGCGTTTCGTCCGGACTCCGCTCTCGATTTCTCTTCCACCTGTGTCGGTGATAGGTAGGTATTGATTATTTCCCCAGACGCCACCACAATGCCCGAAATATCCAAAGAGGGAAAAAGGACGTCAAGCTGCGAGTGGTCGGTCGTTGATGCAGCAAAAATTGAAGTCTACAGAATTCAAAAAACAAAAGTTAAAAAGAAAAGAGCGAGGGAGGAGAGGTGAAATTGCTGTTCAGTCAAGGGAGAAGGAAACAAGGGGAATCAATGAGGCACGGTCTATCCGTACATACGAACACTCTACCACCTAATGGATACGAAGAACCCCAGAAGCGAGAAGCTTCCAACAGTAAATCAATGGCACCCTGACTCGATTGCTCAGCCCAAGGCCCCAAACTCAAACCCAAACCCAAACGGCCTCCTCACGACTGCCTGCCCAGAGCCGCAGGGCCCTCACCATCCACACACACAAAGGGAGACTAGATTTGCTATCGTGATCCCTACAAGCAGCATCCCGTTCTCACGTCCACATGCGGCACAGGGCTGCGCTGATGTTGGAGGAGTAGACTACAGTACAACACGCCAATGTAACGGGTAAAATGATGTGATGTCGCCATCCGAAGATTCTGTGTTGAAGATTTAACTAACATGCAGACAACCAGCTTCTGAAACCCCTCAACAATATGTCTTGTCCCTGTCCTAATCTCGAATAAGATTCTCTGCTATTACGACTACTTGATCTTGCTGACATGGATGCATCAACAACGGAGATTTTGCTATAATACAACTAATAGCGATTGCATATATGTGTGTGTGTGCACACAGTCTGGATGACATTTCAATCGGTTTTCGACATGGGTGCCTGTATCCAAATTCGTCACAAGTTACCTATAGTAGCATCGCATTATTATCAAGAAAGCGAAGCGAGCACATGCCAGAGATAACAACCATGACTTATCCGCTCTAGCCAAGATGCAGAGTGACCAAAACCTCGTGTAGAGTTCAACGCCGTGGAGCATCGCACAGCACACGCAGGCATCCCACAATGCTGCGCCACGAAGAGGAGAACGCAGACGGAGTAGCCAAGACAGAAGAAGAACAACTGGCCAAGTATACTCAGTGGGTAGACGGAACAATTCCCACCCTCCACCAACCGGGGATTAAACATCCTCTGCTTGCTTTGGGTTGTGCGGGCAAAGCGGTTTCTTATCTGCTATCCTCTTCACATGAAAAGGGCTTTATGTAAGTGCCGAGCCGCCTTTCACAGCCTTGGCCGCTAGTGCAACTTGTCGAAGCTATACAGAGTCGAAGAGGACGGTATGGAAAGCATTCATTTGGTGTTGAAACTTTGAAACAATACGGATACCGACTATCAGTTGACCTGGTGGGGGCGGTCGCGCCCTGCCCATTCCCGTCCTATGGACCGTCTCTTGCGCTCTATTTTAGAACCCCAACAGCCTAGCCTTTGAGTTTACTACGGATTGACTACTCTGTATGTCCGCTTCGTTTCAACGGTCATTTCTTGATTGGGCTAGTATGATGATAACTTGTCAGCAAATTTGTTTGACTTTTTTCTCCATCGGGAAATGCTTCTCAACCCAGCACGCATAACACAATACTTTGCCAAGGTAGAGAACTGGGTGATCTATTTGTCTTGATACTGCTACTCCGTTAGTAGATACCTATAATAGCATCCAATCTCTACGACGGATAGATGGAAATCAAGATTCAAGCTGCTAGCTTCCGTGCATCGTTACACTCAAAAACCGGAATCAATATCCCCGTCTATACTATATGGCCTGAGTATAATTAAAGTTGCAGACTTTGACGCGGTTCTCCTCTGAAAGGCATAACCATGCATGAAGGGCTCCGGATATTCCAGCATCGAATTTTCTCTTCTCCAGGCATGTATGGGGCTTTGGCAGTAAATCCCATCCCCATCCTATGGAGCAGCGGCCCTGATACGCGTTTGCTCCGCTGCCATGGCACAATTGCCAGGGCTATCAGGGGGGTAAACTGGTATTCCCCCCCCCCCAACGCCAAACTGGGCAGTGTGTGCCAGTTACTTGGCAGACTCGGTTAATTAGCTTCCTTGACAGCTTCACAATGTCACTGATGGAGCTTCTGAGGTTTATCAAAGTCACTGAATCGATCTCTCCGACTCAGAGCAGAGCAGAATATAATGTGGAAGAGCCTGACGATAGACTAACGAGACAACAGTAAAGTATGTACTGGTCATGTACCTTTGAGGTACTTACTGACTAGATCGATCGTGTATCCTGGACATGTCCCCTGTCCTGTCGTGCTGTACCTTGCAGGATAAACCCACATTCCGTCACCACCCACAACTGGGTAGTTAGTTACGAGTACGCGTCTTCCAGTGTGGTCCAAATATGTATGGACGCGTACCTACTGGTAGAGAAGGAGTAGAACAAGCTTTTTTGTTGTTGTTTATGTTCCATCCCATCCTTCGCCCTACCTGCAAACCCCTATTTCCTTGCAGTCACTACTACCTAATCTCTTGCTTAGGAGCATGCTGTTTAATTATGATAGCTGTAAGGTGAACTTTCGTCTTCCGGATGGTCCGGCAGTAGTTTTTGTCCAACGGCGTAGTCAATGACGTAGGGCCAGACAGAACCAAACTTCTTTGGACAGTTTTGGCAGGACGATGAAATGGACATGGGACGAGTTTCGATTCTGGCCAGCTAAAAAAGCCAGGGTCAGGGATAAGGACCTAGTATTGGCGTTTTTCAACGTAGGCGAGGTCCACGAAACCACTCCTATTTTAGTGAGCGAGGCTCAACGCTGAGCCTGATGAGGCTACACTGCAAAAATATACTTCCATGCCCCGGGATAGACCGTTCAAGCTAGCCGTCCTTAGGCGTTGTTTGATCCGCTCTGATCTGACCAGTCACGTTGCTTTTTTTCTCTTTCGCATCGTCGATCTGCCGACGCTGCTATTTGTCTGCTGCCGGCTACCGGCCCTGCTGTAATTGAAGCTATCGGCTGGCTGCAGAATGCACTACAATACACTGTAATACGCTTCACTACTGCTCCATATATGCAACGAAAATGAACGACCGGTGATGAGCTGGTCAGCATCACCAATATCACATCTACACCGAAACTTGGCAGAGAAGTCATTGTGATAAGTATTGATAATGGTATTCTAGGCAGTAACTCTTAATCCTTGAAAGGAATGAATCAAAAACTCTCGTCTCCCTGTGTTGATGGACCCATCCTTTCGGGTCGGGTCTGGTTCCACCAGAGACCAGGTAGGCCTGGGCCTGTCTGTGTCTGTGTCTGTGTCTAGGTGTTCACAAATCCTTCCCATACTTGTTTATCTGCCGCTGCTCATTCATATATCACAAATTTGCCTGAAGCTCGACGCATTATGTGACATGTCTGTTTCTTGTTTCCTCCCGCTGTGTCCACTCCACGGCTGAACAGATAAAGTGAGGCTGAGATATCAGGACTTTCTGTCGTCTAGACTAAGGGTCTCCGAGAACTCTCCAATCACACATGGGCTCAGCTTTGAGTAGCTGCAGTTGTTGACGATCAGCTCATCAATATGTGGACATGCCAGTCAATAAACAGGTGAGAATCCGACAAAGGGGCCCTACCAGATCTTCCCTACTCCCGCCATGATCTTGAACCACCTACGGGTCACCGTTGTTTAGTAGGTATGATCTACAAGAGATGCGCACCCATCGCTCCATCTTCGCTTAGGCGTCGCTTAAATCGTTTGGTGCTTGGAACACAGATTCCCTTGACACTATTGGTTATCCTCACATTTTCCATGTTTATCCTCGGCAATAAAATGATGATTATTTCATGCTCGGTCATTTGGTGCAGTGGCTGGTACTCGAGTATGGGTTCTAGCGGGCCTTTATCTCCGAGAATTATATTCGTTCTCATCCTATCTTCCGTCCATACATGTGCACAAGGCTGAACCGTGTTGGGCTTGACTCTTCAGGACAATGATCATCCTGTCTAAGCTGAAAATGAAAACGAAAAAACGGCCGTGGCCTGAGCCACGTTACGCTGGACCCAGTAGTTAAGTAAAATGGGGCGCGTGCTAAATTTGACATCACAGGGGGATCTTCAACCCAGGTACCCAAGCGGGTCTCTCCATGGGATTTCTAGAATATTGCATGTGCCCGTCGGGCGTCAGCACATCATGATATGAACGGGCTGCACGGAGTACATAATCCGTACCTCATCACCCACCTCTAGTCCAAATCAGTACTTACGGATACTCCGGCGCTGATCATGCATGTCTTAGTTGTTTTCCACGTATCCCTGCGACAACGGGATACTAACCCGCGATATGTTCTGATGTCTAATTAGAACACCATGGCAGAGCAAGTGGTTTAATGAGACTTGTAGAGATCGACATGTCCAGGGATCGTAGAGTTAGGGGAGAGGGGCCCATTTGGTTACCGATGTCACTGGAGTACACACGTAGATATGAGATGACTTCACGTACTATTGATCTGCTCGCGTGTAAGTGCTTTTCATAAGATTACTGTCCAATAACACATCACAAGTGGCTTCTATATCGTAACTTCAACCCTATTCCGAAATAACGACATTCCCTCAACCCTACGTATAATTGGTGACGGGTGAAATGATTGTATTGCTTCTGTACTAAAGTTGTGAAAATACGAGTGTTTGCTTTATACAGGGTAGGCGGATAACGCTTGGAGATGGTCAATAGAAACATTAGAAATGATTTAATGTCATACAGCAATATCCAAGACAAGAGAACATATGGTCATAGGACTCAATTTTAGAATACCCTTTTAGGCATACTATCAATGTATAGATAGTATGTCTAAGCCGTGTCTCTCACGAAGTTTCTGCTAAGTATTTGAGAGACATCTACTGTCATCCGTATTTACTATCATACCGCAAAAACTTGAATTGCGGACTCTGAGAGACTCAATCTATTTTGCATTCTTCGGTATAGATTATCACCTGTGACGAAACGTAGCGGTTTATGATGTACGTCATGTAATCGTGTTGAGCAGTTACCAAATATCCAAGTCTAGTTAGTCGCAGAGAAGAAAGGAATGAAGAGGATGCTTTATCAGCACATACAGAGGACAGCATCAACACAACAGTGGGAATAATCGTGTAGAGAGCACCGGAACTCGAATGTTGTACAAAGTTGAATGGTTGGAGGTTCGTGCATATGCTTCACAACGTGGCAAGCGGCCAGCTGCATACCCGAAAACGCATGTAACAGGTGTACTGCTGCGTTCCGAAATCTAATGCAGAATTAACTTCTCACGGGTTGATCGGAACTGGGAACGACTAGGACTGTCTAGGATAAGGGCATCTTTTAGAGATATAAGAGTCTAACAAGGAAACTTGTCGACTTTAATCCTCGGTTGCATTTGCAAGTTGCCATGGATCCCATGGCATCCGGTAGATAACATGAACTATATAGCAATGAATATAGATCAAGACCGGTAACTACCGACATAGACTGGGAACCAATTGGGGTCTACACCGTTCGGAGTCTGCAATTGCTGTAACACAGCTTGATCCTGCCGTGATATATGCAGGAGAAGATCATTGGAGAGCGAAAGAACCCGTTTGAATCATTACTGCACTGCAATAAATCAAACCGTGCCACAAGTCAGAATGTGTATTGATGCATTCTGGCGTTGAGCATATATTGACGGGTGTTCATTTGGGCAATTTGTGGATGTTCTCGAGAATTCCTTTTTGCACGGGACATTTCAAACTGTTTTTTTTTATCTCAGTGTCACGCCAGAAACTAGGTGGTCACTTGATTGGACCGTAGAACTGTGCTGAAAGAGAGGTTCAATTGTATGCTAGTATGGAGTGCTGTTTTATCAAGTGGGAGATCTTCTCGCTGAGTGACGTGGATGTGAGCCACGTATTCGAGTAACTGTGAAAGAAAACGAGCGCTCCTATACCTTCAGTCCTTGCCCTACAGCCGCACTGTTTGAGCTAGTCTTCCTCTGGAATTGTTGATAGAGCAATGATGCTGAACTCTAGGTTACCGTCGGCAACTTTGGTGTATCTCTTTACGGTAGCCTCCAGCGCCTGGTCACTGAGGAGGTCATTTCCCTCATCCAAGATACCACAATCCACTGGTCCACCCCAACCCCCCTCCAGATCATATAGATGACCGTCCGAACCTTTAACAAAGCTGATGAAATGATACCCGACAGGTTCCTGGCTGGTAGGCGCTGCGGAATCTCCCGTTACGGCTGCGTCCATATGGGCCTTTTCCAGTTCGACCGAATTGTAGAGAAAGTCGGCACGCGCAAGGGGCTTCAGATCCCGTGTTTCCTTGACAATCTTATCGAGGAGCGAGTCCGGGCTGATGAAATCCTTGGCCGTGCCGTTACTTACACTATGCAAGAGGGCGATGAGGCCGCAGGCGTGTCCGATGGTCTGTCTATACCACATGACTGGTTCGTCTGGGCCAGAACCGTCGTACGCCAACTCCTTTGAACCAGGATCACTTTCCCGAACGCGAGCCCACATAGGGGCAGGAGTAATGAATATGAGGGCGTGGACGGGGCGAGGAATCATGGACAGCAACTCAGGCTCGTCGACGCTGTATACATCGTAGAAGCCGAGCTTCTTCGAGACGCCGAGGTTGTGGATAAGCTTGGTGAACACTTCTGGGTTGTTCTCGAGCGGGATGAATGTTTTCGTCCCATCCTTGCGGAAAGTTACTCCTGGTGTAGTCGACATGATGGTGATGGTGTTTGATGATCTCCAAACCGTGGTGAGAGGCGTGTAATGTTTCTTTACCCCGCGCTTGATGTTCACTGATTCCCAAGAACTTTGTTGGTTGGAGTTAAAAGCAACAACAGAGAGTAAGTACGGACGCTCTTTAGTTTAGTCATGTTAGGCAGGCAACACTTGTTGCGTCACCTCCACACATGCCATAAAAGATGTATGTTTGTACGTAGGCACACATTCTCATTGAACTAGCTCAGCTTGCAAACCGAAAACTGCTAATCAAATAAACGTGTGGCAATCAACAAATTCCATAGATATTGACATGATCAATACCATCGAAGGGTGTCTGAGCAGTGCAACCTGGTTGCACTTATTGTGAAGTCGCTGTCATGTTCCTGAAGAGCAAGTTGTGTAGGCTATGGCATTTACTCAGTCATCGTGAGAGTCTGACATTCTGTACAGACATTTGACTGCTGACAATATTTAAAGTCAGAGGGTTACTACCGATGGAGAGTAACAGCTTGTCAGCGATATATTGGCTGTATTCATCATGGTCAATCCACAACGTGAGCCACTCCTGAAGAAGTCAATATATGTGACAGGAGGATTATAAGTCATCCATGACAACGAAAAAATCTAGTTGCATGTCAAAAAGCTGCCTTGAAGTAGGGTATCCTCCTTTATAGTCACACATAAAACATTGTACTGGCAAGACAGCCACTGTTTTGAAAAGTCGTTATCTTTGAGTGTCACTTACACGAAGAACCTGGTGTACCACACCGTCGCCCACTTAGGTTCAGGAACCTGCCGAGCGGGTTTACGCGGACCAAAGTCACGACCATTACTTATTGCAATACTACTGAGGTATGTAGTGATGTAGTTATGAGAGACGACGGTAAACTGAAAATTACCGATCACCCTTTGACAATTACGGAAGCATGTTTGACATTTTGGCAGAGATTTCCTGGCTATGAGTGGGCTGTTCAAAGGTTCCAACACCTTTTGGTTACGATGTGAGCCGAGCTGAACAAAAGTTCGCCACGTGATGAATACTGGCCGGAGACGAATGGAACCATCTTGTTTGATGAAGGACCTTTTGCTGAGCTGGACGAGTTTTCCACGTTGATTAAGTGGGACGATAAAACCAAGACATTCATTCTAGTCCTCTTTCTTATTCCATCCATCCAGACAAAACGATAATGTTTATCGGTGCGGACTCTGAGAAGCCATCAGTTAGCTATGGTAGCTCAAGCCACCACTAGTCTGCGTTTCAGAAGCGTGCTGGATTCGTGATACCAAGCCTGATTTTGGTAAGGAGGCAAGCTTCCAGCGCTGTTATTAGTCCGATTGTTAGCTGGACCCTGAATCAATCAAGAATCAACAATCGACAGTTGGGTTTTGCTTCTCGCTTTCAGCATGATTTATAGCCGGGCGTGCCGTTTATGTAGACAAAAGTGCCAGGCTGGGGTTGAGTGTTTTGAAACTAACACGCACCAGCAAACGAATTTTCACTTGCCTGACGGTTATCTTATGGGCCGAGGCTAATCCTAGAAGGGCTGGAGATAAGCCGTCTTCACTGAAGGTTTGAAGCACTATCTGTACCAGGGTTAATTGGATGAATTAAGATCCCTCAAATGGCGTGCCAACGTTTGGATGTGACCTCGGAGGGATGTAACTGGACTGGGCTGGACTTGTAGTCTGGGCATGCTAGGCATACTGGGCTGTCGTCAAGATGCCCAGATGTACTATCTTCCAAGAGGAGATAGACGGTTGGTGGCTTCTTACCCTTCAAATTGAAGCAGTTGTAGACTCAAAATCTCTCCAGTCTGCCGACTCGAAGAATTGACCAAACAAAATACGCGAACAAGACTCCAGTTGTGTTTCCAACAAAAGGTCCAAAAAAATCGAAATGCTCAGAGGCCACAGAAGGACCATCAGAGCTCTGCAGTTGACATGGTCTAAGCTTGTCCTATCCCCGATCAAGAAGGTGGTCCAGATTGAACCATGCCGTTGTCCGTGATAGCCAATGCATTGAGAGCAACACTACGACCCAAGTCGTCTAGTACCGGGTTCTGATGGGAGTTCCCAAGAACACAACATGGGGTGCCAATCTTTTCTTCGCGGGGAGCGACCCTCCTTGTCCCTTGGGGCTGAGAATCCCCCCCAGTCCTAGTCAGTCTCAGTCTGTATAACCACACCCGCAAAGCAGCAGCCGCTGTCGGCTTCTTCTTTTGCCTGCTTCAACATCACCTCACGACACCAAAAGATCAAGCCCAAGGCTGTTGTTGTCGCTGCCATAGCGGGTTTTAACCCACGCATTGCCGTCGGTTTGCAGTCGCCCTGTCCGCTGCTATCTGCATAGGATATCTATCAATCACCATGGCGCCCTCTCTCTTTCGCAAACGCCACGAGGCCGAGGATATTATTCCTATCCCCGGCCCTCTCGAGACTGTCTCCGCCTCCGGTCGCGATTATCTCGAGAACCTTCAGCAATTCGAAAAGTCGCACAAGTTTGACCCCAACTTACCTATCGACGACCTTACCGATGTGGACGCCGCTATCGCGACAGGAAATGCAGAGAAGGGAATCGAAATTGAGCACGCGCTCATGGAAGACAACAGTCCCTATCCTGAAGTCCGATCTGTTGTCCGAAACTACGATGTTGATGTCCCCGCCAACACCATCCGTGCCTGGGTTATCGGCATGGTTCTATGCACCATCGGCTCTGGTGTTAACATGCTCTTCTCGTTGCGAAATCCTAGTGTCACGGTCACAACCTATGTTGTCCAGCTTGTCGCCTACCCCCTGGGTCTCGGCTGGGATTTGATCATGCCCGATCGTGAATGGAACTTGTTCGGTCTCAAATTCAATCTGAAGCCCGGCAAATTCAACTACAAGGAGCATGTGGTGATTGTCGCCATGTCGAATGTAAGCTCAACTTCTTGATATATATCTCAACAGTCACTAACTTTATATCAAGGCCGCTTATGGTGGCGGTGTCCTTTACGCAACCGATGTCCTTCTTGCCCAGCAGATTTTCTACGGTCAAGAATTTGGCTGGGCGTTCCAGATCCTATTCGGCATAACCACTCTTTGCACTGGCTATGGATTGGCTGGTCTTGCCCGTCGTTTCTTGGTGTGGCCTGCTGCCATGATTTGGCCTACTGATCTAGTCAACTGCGCCTTGTTTTACACACTTCACGACCACTCTGGCTCCGACCCCACCAAAACCAACGGCTGGAGAATGGGACGTTATAAATGGTTCTTGATCGTTGGATGTGGAAGTTTCGTTTGGTACTGGTTCCCCGGCTGGATCTTCAAGGGATTGTCTTACTTCACTTGGGTTTGCTGGATTGCGCCTCACAACGTTACCGTAAACAAGCTCTTCGGTGGCATGACTGGCTATGGCTTGATGCCCACATCTTTCGACTGGACCGTGTACAGTGGCTACCTTCAATCCCCTTTGATCCCACCATTCCACGCCGTTGCCAACGTCCTTGTGGGAATTATTGTCTTCTTCATCTGCATATCAATGGGAATCCACTTTACAGGTACATGGTATGCGGATTACTTCCCTGTTCAGTCATCCGAATCCTACGACAATACAGGCGCCATCTACAATGTCTCAAGGATCCTTGACAGCAACTTCCACTTCAACGAGACAGCATACAAGGAGTACTCGCCGCTATTCTTGCCAACACAATTTGCTCTCTCATATGGATTGTCCTTCGCAGCTGTGACAGCTGTTGTCGTGCACGTTGTGCTCTACCATGGACATGAGATTTGGAGACAATTTAAGCTTGCCCGCAACCAGGAGGATGACGTCCACATGCGTCTAATGAAGAAGTACCGAGATGCAGAGGATTGGTGGTATGCTGGTAAGTTGAAAATTTTGATGGTCAATACTGATTGATACTGACTGTAAACAGCTCTATTCATCGTCATGGTCGCCATCTCGATTGGTGTCATTGCTGGCTGGCCAACTGGTTTCCCTGTTTGGGCTTACTTCATCTGCCTTCTCATCCCCGTGTTGTGGCTGATCCCTATCGGTGTCGTTCAGGCCATTACCAACATTCAGCTCGGCCTTAACGTCTTGACAGAGTTCATCATTGGCTACATGGTTCCTGGTCGCCCCATGGCTATGATGATGTTCAAGAACTACGGTTATATCTGCATGGGTCAGGCACTCTACTTTGCCCAGGATCTCAAGCTTGGCCATTACATGAAGGTTCCTCCTCGGGTTATGTTTTCTTCGCAACTCGTCGCGTCTATTTGGTCTGCTATTGTACAGATTTGTGTGATGAACTGGGCTCTCACTCACATCCCTGACGTCTGCTCTATTGACCAGCCCAACAACTACACCTGCCCAGGAGGTCGTGTCTTTTACACAGCCTCTGTCATCTGGGGAGCCATCGGACCATCCCGCATCTTCAGTCACGGCGCCATTTACTCGTCTCTCCAGTGGTTCTGGCTGGTCGGTGCTGTCACACCCATCATCACATGGCTTCTCGCTCGCAAGTGGCCGCGTTCAATCTGGCGATACGTCAGCACCCCCCTGATTTATGGAGGTGCTGGTATGCTGCCTCCAGCCTCTGTCTACATCTACCTCTGCTGGGGTATTGTCGGTGCTTTCTTTAACCGCTTTGTCAAGAGGAGATACACTGGCTGGTGGCTGCAGTATAACTACGTCACATCGGCGGCTCTGGACTGCGGTCTTATCATGTCGACCATGGTAATCTTCTTCACACTGTACTTGACGAGTGCATCTCCTCCAAACTGGTGGGGAAATTATGGTGCCATGGAGACAATGGATTGGAAGACACATGCTATTTCAAAATCGGTGCCTGAAGGAACCATCATTGGACCCTCAACATGGAACTGAGGTCCCCGAGTTTATAAAGAGTAACAGTCATGAATATGTGCTATATGTGCTTGGAAAGCGAGATTTGGGCGATTAATGACTTGTCGGCGTTATGGTCTATTTGGAAATGATTATTTGTAGTTACTTGTGCGAGATACCTCAATGACGAACGATTGATGTTGATTGAAGTTAGGAAAGGTTCAGTCTAATGATATGAGGGAACATTCAATTCAACGATGCACAATCCATTTCATCAGTTACATGTAATGCAATTCAATTAAATGTATTAAAACATTGACCAATGAGCAACTTTATTGATCAACTGTTTAAACGACCCACATCTGTCCCACCCCACTCTTACCGTAACTGCCCGCGAGGTCAAAAACCAAAACCGAAGGAGCACCAGTCGCTCTTGCCTTGCCCCAAGTCACGTGGCTCGCGTCACATGACAGTCGAAACTGCCACACCTTCCGTTTCTTAGGGTTGGAAATTCGCACTCCGCCAAAAAAAGGTCTCCCAAATTGAGAATTTCTCGATCGCCATCCAACTAACCGCCCAAACACCACAGCCAAGATGAGTACGTCGCCGCCTGTCAGCTGCTGCTCGCGAAACGACAGCAGATGATTCTCTCGAAAGCAATTCCGCAGTTTTGCTAATGCGTCTCAACAGCGAAGGGTACCTCCAGCTTCGGTAAGCGTCACAACAAGACGCACACCCTGTGCCGACGATGCGGTTAGTTCTTATGCCCTCTGGTCTCTCCGTTCAGACATCCCTCGATACGCGCAATAGAATATTCGACAAAGAAGACGACAACGAAAATTGGACGATTGCGAGCGTTGAGGAATGTCTGGACGGAGGGGCTTGGAAAATTATTAAAAGATGGACCGGAAATACTGATGGAATATCTCTAGGTCGCCGCTCTCTCCACATCCAGAAGCACGAGTGCTCTTCTTGCGGTTACCCTTCTGCCAAGATCCGCAAGTGTACGTGAACACCTCACAGATATTCGTCGACAAATTCGATATCGAAAACACCATACTGTTGAACTGCAGTACTGACCAAGCTTTACAGACAACTGGTCCGAGAAGGCTAAGCGAAGAAAGACCGTCGGTACCGGCCGCACTCGCTACCTCAAGGATGTGTCCCGACGATTCAAGAACGGTTTCCAGACTGGCACACCCAAGGGCGCTCGTGGTCTTACTGCCGAGAAGGCCTAAATGGGACCGCATCCCTTCTGACCCCCTCCACCACCTCTCCGGCCCTACCCCTCTTCTATCACGGACGTTCGAAACACTCAGTCACTCGAGCACGCACACATCAACAATGACGGCTCTCTCATAGCGTGAGCTGAGACCGTAGGGGAATCTGGTTGGAACTGGAGCAAGGTGGTGACTGGGACGGGCGGTTGTGCTTGTTGGTTCGTGGATGAAGGACCTCTAAAGGGGTGGCTTGGAGCATGGGCACGGTGTTTTACATGTTTGAGCAAGGAAGTAAAAAAAAGAACCCCTTTGCTCTTCTGAGATTCCATAGGGTTTCGGTTACGAGGTTCTGAAATGGCATCTTGATTCTGCATGAACATACCAGCTCTTGGACAGGACATACGTGAGAAAAAGTCTGGACTCGCGTCCTAGCAATTAACGCATTTGTACATGATACCCTTGGAATGGTATGAATGGAATCCAATTCAGCGGTAAGGCTATTAGTTGCTGTGATCAAGCTTGATCTTTGCATCATATTCATGATTGTTATGTCATTCGTTGTATTCGTATTTTCTCGCATCTAGATTTTCATGTCCCCCTCTCGAAGACTTTAACGCCGCCATCCGCAACAACATGGTACAGATACTCGGCGGCACCTCCCATTCCCTCGATACCAGGTCCTGTAATACGAACGACACCGCTGACGTCCCTCGCTGTCCCTGTGTCCAACATACGCAGCGCCAAAACTGCGTCAGCCACATGAGCTGTTGAGAGCACAAGGCTGGCGTGCTCTCGTTCGAGAGTAGTAGCTTGGGCAGCAACCAGGGGCGTGTCGGCAGAGAGTGTGAGAAGAGTACTGTGAACAAGCTGGGAGATCCGAGTTAGGTGCTGTCATTGACCCTTACAACCTGGGGTAAACTTACACCGCGGAGACCGAGAACGAGATTTTGTAGTGTGAGGTTTGTGGTTGACTCATCAGTGATAGCAAGTAGGGCATCAAGTTGATCGATGATGAGAACTTTGCGCGAGGCTTTCAAGTCCCCAATGGCGCCTTCAATTTCCTTCTTGATATCCGCAAGATTGGTACTTCGTAGTACCCTCTCTTTGCGTGCACCTGGAGCTTGGGGTTTGCTATCACCGTAGATTCCTGTGAGTCCATCTACAAAAGTGAAGCGACCTGTTCTGCTGTGGGCATCTAGATCCAGTCCCTGGAGGAGTATAAGTATTTTCCTCATGTATCTACAAAGAAGAATTGCTGTGAATACAGGAAACTCACCAGTTTAGTAGATACCTCTCTCCAGAAAGTGCCATCTCTCATAAAACTGACAAGCACCACGCCTGTGTCTTTGGCGCTTTCATCACCATCTGTGCTTCCTCGCAGGTATGAGTACACATGTCTTAGGAGCAGCCAATTTGAACTTGCGCCGAGTACGCTTGTGACAAGATTGAGTGAGCCTTCTGAGGGAAGAGCAAGATATGACTCTAGAATATGAGGTATTCGTGACACGGAAGCCATTTTGTGGTCGGTATCAATGGAGGTTGTTTGGTCGATAGTAAAGATTTTGAGGTTCGATTGTACTGTGTGAGAAGTGTCATAGTGGAGCGTCTGCGTGAGAAATGACCTAGCTCAACATTGCTGCTACCCGGCACTCCTAAAACATTTCTCCAAGTGCCGACTCATATCAGATTACAACTTAATCTTCTTCAGTTTCCCCAAAAGTGTAGTGATTTGCAATATAAAAACATCAAATTCATGTTGGCCACTGTCTCATATCCAGGTAGCAGCATGCAATCCGAGATTTGTCTCAAAATGTGCGTAGGCCAAGTCTCCCTGGCTGAATTGTTGGATGCCCAGACATTACAAGATGGCTGTGCTGTGAGAGTCGACCATCAAACAAAGACTTTACCATGCGGATAGACGATGAAGAGCAACTGCTCTTCGCTTCTTACTATTGTGATCGGGACTGAGAGGTGTTCACTGAGCATTTGCTGGACTCAAATGGTACGTATTTCAATAACCAAATGGCCTACAGGCCAATGAATGGAATGTGTTTTTATCAAGAACTCATCTGAGTTCTCATAGTGATAGTATGTGAGAACTGCATCGGCGATGAAAGCCCAGGACATATTATGTAGTGAGAATAATATTTACAGAACACATGTTAGTAGCTTTGAAAACGTTTCAAATACCGACTCTATTTAGCTCGTGAAACTTTGTGGTGCACTTCAGACGCCTTGTCATAGGTGCCTACCTACTAGACTAGTGATTTTGGACATATCAAATCGGATTTATCATGACTTGCTGAACAAACCTCCAAAAAGTGATGATCCTCCTCCACCACCACCTCCACGGCCTCCATGTCTTCTCGCTTCAGTTCTGATCCATTCCTTTAGAAACTCTCGATCAGCAAGCTTTCTGGCATCAGAAAGCTTGGTGGCCGTCTGAGCTTCCCCGCCGTCAAAGCTCAGAAGCGTAGGGATGCTCGTAATCATGTAAGTCATGGCCAGGTTAGGGTCTCCCGACATGATATCTGGTGAGTCAAACTCTACAGTAGCGAGAGATACCCCACCTTCCTCCTCGCCAACGCCAGACTCGACGAGGTCATGGAGGAGAGGACTGACGGCTTTGCATGTCGAGCACCACGAAGCGGACCAGAAAGTCAGCAGGGGTGTGCGGGACGATGTCGAAAGTGAAAGGTAGGTTGAGAAAGAGTCATTGTTGCGGATACTAGCTAGCGGTCAACAAACAAGCTATTTCTCGGCGCACAAAGACCCAGGCAGCGATCGACAAATAAGGGTTGCAAGGAGGGAACATGTGCGGAGACATGTGATCTGTCAAGGCGACGCGATTCGACTTACGGGGCGTATATTTGGTTCTTGGCTTGTCGCGGTGTGCTTGATGAGATTGAGGCTCGCTGAATTGAGACAGCCCGTAAAGACGATGTCTTGCCGTATAACGGGCGCAGTCCAGCGCGTAGAGAAAATGTATGCATTGTGGTTTTTTTTAATGATATTTTTTGTGTGGTCTGTGGTGATTTCAAGGATACAAGGGTACAGGAAGAAAAGTGTCAAAACAGAACACTGCAGTACAGTAACATTGAGCCTCAACAATGGGTGAACGGGATGAAACCATGGAATGCGAGCAGATTCTGGAGGTGAGACATGGTTTAGCTGCCCAGCCTCAGCAATGATGTAATAATGCTTCTAGGCATACCGTATCTCCCGCAGCGACCCTTGGTCCAGTGGCTCCAGGACCCTTCGATAGGCGGGGGTTGCAGAACCCACTGGGGACAGTTCACAGTAAGATAAGCCAGTAATAGGACGCACGGGACACCGTTTAAACGCCATCAGTCGGTCACGCGTGCAGCATCTACAAAAGGCGAAACTTGGTTTAAACTGGAATCGATCGTTTTTAATGACTCTGCCGCCGCTCCCGCTGGTGACTATTGCTATTGTTATTGTCACCAGGCCTCGAATCCTACCATATTGGATGCGTGGGAGTGGAGTTGGGCCCCGGTGATCCAACGTTAACCTTACTCGTGTTAGAGTGGCAGGCTGGACAAACAGTAGAAAATTAACCTTTCATGCTTGGCTTTGCTTGGGCCTGTCCAAGGTCCTTTCCTATCAAGGAAGATGGACGGACCCCTTGTTCATCTACATATCTCAAGTACCGTATCTACCTGGGTAGGTCCTGGTACTAGTAATACACATATATCTAGACGAACGCGCCCTCCCTTTGTTGTCGTACCATCTCCCTCTCTCTCTGTGTGTGTATCAAGACTCTAGCGGCTTCTCCCTTTCGATTTTCTCGTTTTCTAGGTATCATATTGTCAGGATTCCCATTATCTTTGCTCCTGAAGGATTTGACGACAACCAGCGTACACAAGCGATCTTCCCACGACACTCCACAATTTATTGGATCTTTATGCCTTCCATTGCTTCGCTACACTAACGACCTGCCTCCCAACCTTTATCATTCCTACCATACATAAATCCTCCATCTCCATCTGCATCTGCATGTGCCCTGAAATCACCTAGAAATCCTTCATCCTTTATCCTATTTCTTCCAATTTCATCCAGCTTCGCAGACCTATAAACGGAATATGTTCAGCTCCTGAAATCGACCTCACCAAGTTTCTATTCATCAAGGTCGTCTCACTCGGTCCACAGGCATTGCGCCTAGCCCGCTCTTTGCCCCAGAGAAAATTTATAATACCAGAAAATTCTTTGTGTCTTTGGACCATTGACTTGCAAATACTTTTATCATGACAGAAAACACCAATGTGCCCAGATGGCGGCGCTTTCTGGGCGCCGGCGCTGGCTCTACCGCCGCTCCCCGTCAGAATGATGCTTACGGGCCGTCGAAATGGAGTATGGGAGTTTTGAACGACAAAGAGACCATCGAGGTTCCAGGTTAGTACAAAAATATATCTATTTCAATGTCCATGCCAAAACTTACGCGCCGCAGGCTCTGTTCTTCTCCTTGCATCGCATCGCAATGAACCGCTTGGTCTGCGAAATGTCCATGCGAGAAACTCCCATTCTTCCATCCCCACTGGCTTTGCTGTTGACGAGCGGAGAGCATCAGCCTCTTCAGCAGCAGCGGCGGCAGCAGCTGCATCAGTTGCGGCAGAGAGCCATCGTCCAGCCAGTTCGAACCGTCCGGCCAGTGCGAATGAAGGCAAGAAGAAGACAAGTGACGGCGCCATCATCCTTGAACCCCAACCCGAGGACTCAGGAAATGACCCTCTGAATTGGCCGTCCTGGAAACGAGATGCTGCTCTTTTGTCACTCGGATTTTATTGCATGATTGGTGGTGGCACCACTCCCTTGATTGCTGCTGGCTTCACGGATGTCGCCGAAGAGTACGACGTCGACGTGGAGAGAGTGGCTCTGACCACTGGACTTTACATGATGGGAATGGGTCTTGGTTCAGTTGTGTTCTCACCGACTGCCATTCTTTATGGTAAGCGCCCAGTATACTTGGCTAGCGCCGTCATGTTCATTGGCACATCGCTCTGGTCTGCATGGTCTCCAAGCTTCAGCTCTCTCCTGGCAGCCAGAGTCTTTCAAGGCTTTGCCGTCGCCCCAGTCGAATGTCTCCCCTCAGCCACGATCGCCGAGATCTTTTTCCTTCATGAGCGAGCATACCGTATCGGTATCTACACCCTCCTTTTGCTTGGTGGCAAGAACATAGTCCCTCTCGTTAGCGCAGTCATCATTGGTAGTCTTGGATGGCGCTGGACCTTCTGGATCTTGGCCATGATTATTGGCTTGGGCGCTGTACTCCTCTTCTTATTTGTCCCCGAGACATTCTGGGACCGAACACCTCACGCAAGACCCAAGCATCCGTCAAAGAGGCCAAGCTTCCTCCGCCGGCTCTCATCTCGTCACCAGCAGGTTCAACGACCCGCAGAAGAAGAAAAGGTACTTGAGCCCGAGCGTGAAGAACACTCGATTGAAGCATCTCCTGCCCAAGATGGACGACAGTCGCCTGCCCCTTCCCATCACTCCCACCACCAACGAGCTAGAAACCTTCATGTGGGCTTCGCTGGGCCTGAAGCTACCGATAAAGAGACCACAGCCCCCGAAGCCGACTCTGACTTACCCAAGGCATTGGCGAATTCTTCGGATAAAGACTCAACTTCGCCTTCTGGTGCTGATACTACAACTGGGAGCGGTTCTTTCAACAACCCATTCAAGCTGGGCCCAAGCCTTGAGAACGAAAATGTGGACGCTTCGGACTTGGAGGGCCCCCAGAAAGTCAAAGCATACACGCACAACCTCCGACAACAACCCCCGAAGTCATTTACCCAAACTCTGAGGCCTTGGCATGGGCGACTCAACGGCGACAGTTGGTTCAAGGTTATGATTCGCCCCTTCGTACTCTATGCATACCCTGCCGTTTTGTGGTCATCTGCCGTATATGCTTGCTCTGTCGGCTGGCTGATTGTTATCTCTGAGTCGATTGCCATGATTTATCGCAACTCAGAGTCTTATAACTTCACTGCTCTCCAGACGGGTCTGGTGTACATCTCGCCGTTCGTCGGCGGCATCCTGGGAACCGGTGTTGCGGGCAAGGTCAGCGACGTTATTGTCAAGATAATGTCTCGCCGTAATGGTGGACTATACGAGCCCGAGTTTCGTCTTGTCATGGCCATCCCTATTCTGATTACCACCTGCATTGGTCTCATGGGATTTGGTTGGTCGGCCGAGGAGAAAGACCATTGGATGGTCCCTACCTTCTTCTTTGGTGTTGTTTCGTTTGGATGTTCGCTTGGTTCGACAACAGCCATCACGTTCTGCGTCGACAGCTACCGTCAATATGCAGGAGAGGCTTTGGTAACTCTCAACTTTTCGAAGAATATCCTGCACGGTCTTGTTTTCAGTCTCTTTGTTACCCATTGGCTCCACGGAGAAGGTCCCAAGATGGTCTATATCTGGATTGGTATTATCCAGCTGGTCTTGATGCTTTTCACGATTCCCATGTACATTTATGGCAAGAGGGCTCGCATGTGGACGGTCCGGGCCAACTTGATGGAGAAGTTTTGATTGTAGTACATTGTCATTGTCTTGTTTCGACGTATCCTATGCATTTCTACGGAGGTGTTTTGTTATCGCACTCGTTGGTACGACAGACAGGAGTTTTGGATTTCTTTATAACTTGCATCCTACGGGGCAGCACGCAAGTGCTGCAGTGTGGCATGATTTGCATATTAGCATTTGATAGAATGATAGCGCTCAGAATGACTACTGAAATATTCGTTCCTGCATCTAACTATCCATATGAGAGAGCACAACCTGTGAATACAGACCACAATCTATTCCAACTAGTACACCAGACCACCACCACTAAATATTTGAAACACATCTAGAGGTACCCTTGTTCACCTAAACCGTTCATTGGGGTTTACTCCAAGCCATGTCTTTCTCAGCTTACCCGTTCCATGGTAACGTGCCAACGCAGGAAGCTTGTGACAGATCCGGTCGATCCGAGATATCGTCACACGCCTTCACAGATGACACACAGTGTTTGTTGCTTGCTGTCAGGGGATATCGAAACGAAATGGCGTTCTAGCGATCTGCCCTGAAGCGTGTAAGACGGCACCTCCACCTTTTAGCCCCGGCAAATAAACAACATCATATATGTTTCGCTGTAGTGTAATTGGTATCTTCATGACAAGGTTGATGGAGATTTTCATCTCTGTTGATCAGTGTTCAGAATAAATACTGCTTCTCTCCGGGATGAAGTGGCATTTCTTGAGCAGATATACATTGCCCAAGTACTGTTAAGCTCATATCTCTCTTAAGATCGAATGAGTTCACATTCATATATTGCCCAAGCTTTATCAAAATATCTTGCTATGCTAACGAAAACTGCATGGTTAGGTCGTAGGAAGGCTAAACAACTTAGACACTCAAGACTTTACTTCTGGTCTCTACAAACAGTTCACACTCTTTTCACAAACATCACAGAAACCTGTCGAATCAAACATTCTTAATGAGTCTTTTGTTATGCTGTAAAATTGCTCCGCTGTCGTAGTGGTATATAACTGCGCCATATGCAAGGCCTGCCCATGCCATTAAAAGATATAGACCCAACGCCCCTTTCTTTTCTCCTTTATATACATGCCAGGATATGTCCTTCTCTCTGTGTGCTTATAAACCTTGGCTCGTATCCTGGCCGCCTCATAGTTCATGCGTCTTCTAGTTACGCTGTGTCTGAATAGTTGCGTAAATTCCGTTCGTAGTTTGTCGTTGGGAATCGAAAAGACGATACTGGTTTACATGACGACACAGTCGCCCTCCTGCTTCTGGTCCATCTTGCTTCGAGAGATACGTTCGCGCTGGCGTGCGCCATTCTTGCCTGCACCGCGTTTTAAATCCTCCAGGCGCTCACGAGCCTTAGGGAAGTCTTGGGCTACGAATCATTGTTAGTTGTATATCGTTTTTCATCAATCTGATTGTACTCACCAGCGGCTCGCCAATACCAACGCTTTGCGTCCTCGAGATTGGGCGGGACACCAATGCCCACCTCCGTAAAGTATCCCATAGCATACTCAGCTTTGGCCAGACCTGCAATGGCAGCTTTTCGGGCCCATAGATATGCTTCTGTGTCACTCTGTCCCAATACACCTTCGCTGCCCGTCAAGTACCAGCCGCTCAAAGCGAGCTCTGCTTGGTGCTCCTCCTGTGTTGCCGCTTTCGAATACCACTGAATGGACTGTCGAGGATCAATTGGGCAACCCAGCAATCCGTACTCAAAGGCACAGCCAAGTCGGTACTGAGAGAATTTGTACCCCAAATCGGCAGCTTGAAGGAACAAGCTATATGCGTATGCTTCGTCTCGAATGATAACATCATTCGGTTGCGCTGACTCGTACAACAACCCCAACTCGTGCAGAGCATGTGGGTTGTCTTTGTCGGCTCGTTCTGCCGCTCGCTTCAACCAACCCACAGCTTCTCTAGGGTTTCTAGGCTGGCCGAGGAGCCCCTTTAACAAAATCATTCCAACCTTGTACATTGCTGGAGGATCGCCCAGAGTTGCGGCTCGCTTATACCACTGGATCGCCTTCATTGGGTCCTTACGTGTGCCGCCACCATCTTCGTGGCCAATTTCACAACATACCGCAGTACGGTAAGCTGCTGCAGCATGCCCAAGTTTGGCGGCAGACTGGTACTGGGTAAAAGCTTCCTTGTAATCAGACTCACCGAAGAGACCTCTTCCAAGGCAATCGGCCAGCAAAAACATAGCATCTGGATTTTGAGCGTTTGCAAGCTTCTTGAGAATTTTGTGACAGTCAATCAGGTAACGTTCACGTGCCCTGGAACGCTGCTTAGGGTCTGGCATTTTGGGTGCCAGCACATCTGCAGCTTCAACCAGCTTCTTGGCTAGTCTCAGGGCCGAGTCCTGGTCGTTCGCGTTGCTTTTAATAAGCATTCGGAGATGCTCCAGCTCTTGGGTTGTGACGGGACTTTCTTCTCTGATAGGTGGCTGTGGGCCATTGTTACGAGGTGGTGATTGCTGCTGCTGCTGCTGATACTGAGGTTGCCGCTGTACCTGGGGTTGGGGCTGCGGCCGAGGTGCTGGTGTAGAAGCCCCGTAGTTCCGGACTGGGGCTGGCTTGCTACTCATGTGAACCATAGTGTCTTGCGCCAAGCCGGGACGGACGGGCGTGGGATGTGTAGGGAGGCCCTCTGTGTTCATCGGTCCTCCAGTATGGATACCATTCATTGCTGCTGGAGCGCTCGGCCCCCTGGAAGGTAGCTGGCTGTATTCTTGATCATAAGCTGCATGATAGTTGCTCATGGATGGCATAGGAGGGACCGCAGGAACATCTGGTACATCACCAGCCATTTCAAAGATGGCTGTTTGAGGTTGGCGAAGCATTGGCTGGGATTTCGCATGGTTGAGTACCGCTGTTTGATGAGCTACTCGCTGAGGCTGTTCATTGGTAGGACGCATTGACTGTTCGAAAGAATCGCGTTGCCCTGGGCCTGGTGCCGCATCAAAGTCAGGAAGGCTGGTCCGATTCTGCTGAGGATGCTGATTATAATCCGAGTTGCTATTCCGTTGGGGATCGAGGTAGGCGTCGTAAACTTCTTCGTATGAAGTTCTCTGTGAGTTTTGGTATGCCCTTTCGTCATTATAGCCGTTATTGTACGGAGCGGCCGGGCCTCCCTGCGGACCGGCTGTATAAGACCTCTGAGGGGGCGCCCGGTGACCGCCAGCAGTCGAAGGTCGTTGAGGTATCCCTCGGCCAGCGGGGGTGCTATATTGCATTGACTCCATCCGTTGAGGGGGTGGCATGTTCGCTGTCTGCCTCATGTCGTCCACTGGCATAGTCCTGCTTCGCGCTGGTGGTCCAAAGCCACCTGCGGGAGATTCTTGCGAGCCATGGTACCCATTATCATAATCCCCGTAGCCTCCTTGAGGTCCATAACCTGCATTTTGTTTTGGGGGAGGTCCTTGTGGATACCCCCTGGGAGGAGGCCCGCGACCTCCGTTTGCTGGCGGCCGTCCGTACTCGCCTTGACCTCGATGGGTATCTGGATTTGTACGTCCACCTGGTGGCATCATTTGTCTCTGGTTCATGTCCATTTTCGACATTTGATCCACCATTTGTTGCTCATAGCCCATGTCCGGTCTTTGTCTGTCTTGTGGTGGATACTGTTGCCCGAATTGACCATCTCGAGGACTTATAGGAGGAGTGTTCATGTGATTTCGACGGGCTTTTTATTCTCCAGTGAGCTGAGTAGCTTGCCGTGATATAAGGGGACTCACCTGCAGGATCTGAATTCGCAGCATACGGCCCCGGGCGCATACCATTCTGCGCAGGATGTCCATTTGACATGCCTGGACCTGGACTTCCTCGATGAGGAGGAGGGCGCTGTGGACCACGATGCGGATCAGCCGTTTGTGAGCGAGGAATTAGCCCTCCGTGCGGACCAGGCATTGGGCGTCCGCCGCGTCCATACGCATCGTGGGGAGGTGGCCCTCTGCTGTAGCCCTGGTCTTGGTATTGTCCTCCATATCCCTGACTAGAACCTCCATCATATTCATCATAGCCATGGTCTCTTTGGTGCCGGTCGTAGTGTGATTGTGTTCCGTATTGCTGCGGCGGCGCACCATTATGTTGTCGCGGGGCAGGCCTGGGTGGCCCTTGTCGCTGTTGGCCACCATGGCCACCATAGCCACCTTCGTACAAAGATGCCATGATCGTGGTTCGATGGCTAAAGAATGGAAGGGCTTTATTTTCGTCTCGTCGGTAATGTTTATCGGCTAGAAAGAAGACAATATGAGTTCCTAAGTCGGTTGGCGCAAAATCGGTTTCAATCACTGTCGCATGGCGTGCCGCAGCTACGGCAACTGGGTTTCCAGTAGGCGTGTGATCGGCACTCCGGATCGTGGAATTAGTGCAAGAGAACTGACGGCTATCCCAACCAGAAGAGGTAGTCAACAGGATATAACAATGTAGCAATGCTCCAGAGTCTGTATACAGCAATTAGGAGAGCGCGAGAAAAGCACCGAATCGTTGGCTGTATCAGAAACAAAAGAGGGTGATGGTAATAAGCGACTGCTATGAGGAACAAGATAGCCTCGGTTGAAAACGATGTGTCTGATGGACAGGTAGGAATGCCTCTCAAGCGATGCAAATCGAAAGAGGACGGGGGGAATCCCTTTATTATTAGGTATGTTTGGTCATCCGAAACGGCAAAGTTCATGGATAAGTGCCTTAGTAGGTCAGGTTGCCTCCAACCTCCAACGTGACCTGCCCCCGGGTTTGTTGCCATAAGTCAGGTCCATATTGGCTGCAGCCCAGTAGAATTCGTCCAACTTCTTCAATGAGAGAGCATGTGGAGTGAGGGCGCTAAATCTACAGTGGCTTTTCGGGTCGTTTATGCCCGTTTTCCAGGTTACTTTGAGCCCGTGGATACATCCTGCATGCGGGTGGTACCTTACTTGACGTTTAACCCCTGTTAGCAAGGTTGGAAGAAGTTTTGAGACTGCGCGATGAAAGGCTCCAGGGGCATCGCATCATTTATCAATACCTACCCCCGGGTCTAGTTTCGAGGGTTGCATGGAGGCCTTACTTATTTTATGTATCAGGTATGCTGAAGGACCGTTGGGCCTGTCGCAAGATAATTAAGCGACTCGGCATCAAGGACATGCCGATGAGAGAATGCATGGATAAATCATATTCTGACTGGTATCCTCGTACATACTGGATTCATCCACAATTATGAACGGGTCAAATGGGCTGTGACATTCCAACAGGACAAGAGATTGGGCACTTTGCCGCTGCCGGTGCGTACATAACTAATTGTGGCTTGTACCAGCCCCTGGCTGTTCAACGGTAACGTTGACCGGTTCTACCACGCATCTTACCATTGCCGCGCTATACAGTAGGATTCGACGTGTCAATGCCTGGTTGAGACAAAGCTTTGTTGTGTATCACAATGCTGGTCATTATAACTCAGTGACCTAATGGTGTTATCGGAACTAATAATACCATCAACTCCATACGAATAAGAATTGCCGAAGACCCCTTTGCCGTAAAAGTCGAAACAAATCAATCAACCGAATGATCCTTTGGAAAGCCGTGTCTACATACATACTTTCTTGACAGACCCCTGGTAGCCCTAAGCACGGTTCCTCGCATATCATCATCTGTGGATCTGACCAAGACACATGGTTTCCTGTCAACGAAGGATTCATAGGTAGCGTCTCCGGAGAGTTAGAGGAGCCTTGTGGCGGCTAATCGGCGCTAGATACCTACTATGCAGGCTGTTAGAAGACATTTCAGTACCTGTGCGTAGAATGCTGTAGACATAACCAGGTATCCATGTTCGCGCTTGGCACTGTGAATGTGTTGTCGTCAGGAGAGGTTTTCCGGTGTACTCTTGGCTGAAGTTGCGAACTCTTAAGCTCGATGTTATACATAAAGGTTGAGGCAGTTGTCTGAGCGGGTGTTTATATCCGACGATGCCGGAGACTTGTCCACCCGCTTTGGTTTCCTGCGACACGATTTGTCGAGTGGCCATCCAAGCTGAAATTGTCTACTGGCCAGTAAGAAGCTCCGAAACGTCTTATTCGGGAAGAAGGCTCTTCGCCACCTCTCAGCGAGTCGTTCCCTACGAGGTCGTGGATTCGAGCTGCGGAACCTAAGTTGAGACATGGTATGAGCCGCCGCGCACACGACAGGTTCAGTTGATCCTACTATTCGTACACCCAAAGCTGAACCTTTGGAGATCGTCAATGTACGGAGAGAGAACCTGCATCTTACAGTCCATGATTTGTATAGGTCCTTTTCCGCGTTGGCAACCATTCTCTGTGTTCACAAAGAGTACATCAGTTCTTACACCACACAAGACTATGGTCAACATAATTATTCCCATGATTCGAAATACTGACGGTGCATACTATTAGTTAACTTTGACATAGTGTCGGGGTTGGGTGGTCGGGCCGGGACAAGATTGGTTCCGTGACCGCTTTCCCGATCGAAACGCCCGCCAATGAGGGAATACTGCCAAATCAATGACGGATGCAGAATCGTGAAAATCATCATTGGAACAACCGGCGCTCAGTCCAATTCGACCGTACTCACGGACTACTCTGTACGAAGTTTAATCTTTTCGACATTAATTATATTCTACCATCACAATGGCAGCTAAGCAGCCGTCGTCGAGGTGGTGGTTCTGGACCAAGGTCGTTATGGGGTATGGGTTCTATGATCGTAGTATACTCGCGAAATCATAAGCTAACAAATTGATGCAGTGGTGCTGTCGTCGCTGTCGGCGGACCAGCCTTCACCATGTGGTTGACACCTACAGAGGAGGAACTTCGATCGAGATACAACCCCGAACTGCGCAAGAAGAGTCTGGAGAACCGCGAAGAGCGACAACAAGATTTTGACGACTTTGTGACCCGATTGAAGGAATATTCAAAGTCTGACAAACCGAGTACGTTTGTCATGTTATTTCGACCTCAATCACTAATCCGTTGTTAGTCTGGATCGTTGTGAAGGAGGAAGAGGAGCGAAAGCGAAAGAACGCTGCCGCTGCCGCAAAGGCGTCCAAGGTCGAGACCGAGACGCGACGGGAAGAGATGAGAAGAGAAGCTGGCCTGGGCGCCAAATAAGTTCGTCAATGGCCGTGTATATTGAATGCCATTTTTTACTTGTAAGACTATGAAGAATGATCAAGGGACGACTCATGTACAACAGCTGGGTAACCTGGGAAGCCAGTTGAATGGTTAAGAAATCACCTGGAGTTAAGTATATTTATCACCTGGCAATTCGTTGAAACAAAAGATGATTTCGTTCTATTTCTGTTGTTTAATCCTAGTGTCTTCTCTTAAATCAGCTATAGGCGCAGGCTCTGCCACAACAATACCTATCACAATGCAAGGTGAATTAAGAAAGTCGAATCCTAAGAATATATATTAACATTTTGATGAGCATAAATTTTAGTCCAAAAAGGCTTCTACAATACCGAACCAGGTAGTTTCACTGCTTTTATTCAGTTGTTCACCACAACTCAAAAGCTTTAATATGTTTCCTGACGTGAGCAAAAGAGCTGAGACACCGAGTTACCCCACGGGCTGACTGAGCCTGTAACGTCACGACCTGCACCTACGTCCATTGTAAAGTACCCCTACCGAGCCTAAGGGCGGAGCGCCCAGAGCCCCTCCTCTTCCTCGGCGAAATGGTAGTTCCACAGGCGAAAACTCTTGGCACGCACAAAATCTACTTTGACTTATCACCACTGATTCGAAGCCGACGGCGACAAACAGCTAATTAACCAAGCCTAACTACTGGTACGTTGCCCGACCCGCGCATGCACGAATTTACGATCAATTCCTCTCCGAACAATCGATTTATCCCGTTCGAATTCGACCCCGACTGACGAGTTTTGTTCCAGTTTCGATCGAGTCCCCCGATCCCCCGCAATCGAATTTCGCCCATCATGTCCGACGTCCAAGAACGCCTCAAGAAGCTCGGCCTCGGTGCCCGAACTGGTACGTGATTTTTGCGCAATTTTTAAATTACCTTTGAGGTGAGAGCAACAAGCTGATCTATAATACAGGGTATGTTTGCGCATAACGAGGCTTATACGCCGTCACAGCCGAACATCGCAGCTAACGGAACGACTTAGTGGAAAGGGTACCCCCCGACGAAAGGTCAAGCGCGCACCTGCCCGCTCCGGTGCCGACGACAAGAAGCTTCAGCTCGCCCTTAAGAAGCTGAACACCCAGCCCATCCAGGCCATTGAGGAGGTCAACATGTTCAAGCAGGACGGAAACGTCATCCACTTTGCTGCTCCCAAGGGTTAGTCATCACACGTTGGTGTTGTGCGCGGGGCTATAGTTGTATACTGACATGTGCCCTTTCACTCCAACAGTCCACGCAGCCGTCCCCTCCAACACCTTCGCCATCTACGGTAACGGCGAGGATAAGGAGCTCACCGAGCTTGTCCCTGGCATCCTTAACCAGCTCGGCCCTGACTCCCTTGCTTCTCTCCGCAAGCTCGCTGAGAGCTACCAGAACCTCCAGAAGGAGAAGGGTGAGGACGACGACGAGATCCCCGACCTTGTCGAGGGTGAGAACTTCGAGGGCGAGCCCAAGGTCGAGTAAATCTCCTCCACAAAAAACTCGAGGGCGATGGGGCAGTGAGATCGTAGGCATGTCCGGCCAAGAGGCTGGCTAGTTTCTCCTGCGAGGCGGGTTTTATGTTTTCCCCCTTATGGGTGGATAGTCGTGACAATCACTCCCCAGCTCTCTATTTCGAGTAGCTGAGGAGTAGGTACGGGTATGCAAAAGGTCACAGCTTGGGAACGGTCGCGGTGGAATGGCGATTTATGCTGGCTGAGGTTGATTGATCTGTACAAACAAACAAAAAATACGACTTACATCGGGAGAAATACCAATCTCTAATGATGTCAATGATTGCTACGCTTTTCTAGTTGGAAATCTGACCCTCCGTCATTCCTGATCCACCCTACAAGTGCTGCTTCTCGCACTTCTTCCTTTACCTTTCTTCTGTGAGCCGTGAGTTGGCCTTGTTTTATATCCCGATAAGTACCAGACTTAATATCTAGTGCTGTGGCAGAGCACCCAGCGCCAAGTCTGTCGGCAAGGTCCCTTGCTGCCTCCCACATGCTTCGCCTAGACATTCGACTTGCTGCATTGGTGTTGAACGCTTTCCGGCCTTGGATAACTCCCCCTATGATGTTCTCTTCAAACCCTGAATATGACCATGCTGCTGCCAGGTTGCTGGCTGATATCTTATCAGCCCGAGCTTTCACGGCTGTTTTTGAGAATTCGAACTCCAGACCAGTTGTCATAACTGAGAATTGCTTGAATGAATATCCTCCCAACCACTTCTTCTCGGCTAAAGGCCTCAGCCTGCCTTCTTCTGAGAAAGCCCGCCTGCAAGCAACATCAGAATGTTGAGATTCTGGCAATACAATGCTGTGAATGTATGCGTTGGTTGTGTCAACAAAAAGGGATGTAAGAGCTGAAAGGAGTGAAGTGCACTGCTTGAGTGCTAGCTTGTCGGAGCATGACTTGGAAAGCGTTGGCGGTGCATCGCCTCGAGCAGGCTTCCGCCTAACAATGCCGGTTCGAGAGAAGCAAGCTCGTCCTAGTAGAGAAATGTCGGCGTTTGAATCAGGAGCCCTTGTTACAGGAGTTGGTGCCTCCCATGCTGAAGCATCTTCTTGGGCAGCCATTGTGAGTTCCATGCTGGCATCGCCGCCTGTTTGAGTCAGAGATTAAGTCTATGGCAATCTGGGAATGACATACATGGCGCTTCTGAGCAGTACATGTGCAGTCTTACGTCGTCTTTAATTTTAAAAGACTGTAGATACATTCCATCACTGTTGGATATGTGGTTCTTCCTCTGCAAGATGCTCGATTTGTCTTCTTTTTCGAGGAGACTCTGACATTCGTCAATCAGAAAGCGATTGAAGGTCCTGATGGCCAGGATCTCAGCATGCCAGTCATGGATGCCGACACCGTTCGACTGTGGTATTTTCGACATAGGAAGGCATTTCATGCCAGTTCTACGCAATCAAACTTAGATTCAAAGCGAGTCATAAGGGTCTAGAAGTCCTTACGCCAGAGCCAGACAGGTCAAAACACCGTTCTGTTCAGCAACGATGCCACTCAGAGGAACCCATTCATGTAAACCATTATCGCGAACGGCAGGTTTCCGTTTTGCAGGTAACTTGTGGAATTGCTGCAATACTGCTTGCGCAATCAAATCAGCCTGTGAAGTCATCTAAGCATCGTCCAGATTTTACGACCCGGTTTGGTCCAGTGACCAAGAGCCTGAATAAATGGATTAGCAAACGAGGTGTAAGTGAAGTTGAGCTCCATTCCTCTTCCCATGATGTTGCACCGACGATTTTCCGGTTTCAGTGGATGAAGTGCCCTGAAGACCGCTAAGTGGAGGCGTGGTCGCACGTGATGACCGTTGCCAATCAGATCTCGCGATTCGCCTGCCCTAGGTCGCTTAGTCATTTAGCACACAATCCGAGCGAAATTGACTGCCCGTAGACAATCGACCCCCCTCAACTTTCCATCGCCAATCCACGGTCAACTACACAACACCTTGTCGCCTTAAACGCACAACCAGCGACAAGATGCGAACCTACGAGGACACCTTCTCCGGCGCGAGAATCTACCCTGGCAAGGTACGCTCCTTCTGCCTTTTACCCCGTTGATGCGATCCGGTCGATTATCGAAATGCGAAGTTCCAAGTCGCTGGAGGTGGACGATGACGATGATGGATCGCATGGACAAGGCACACTTGGTGCTGAACAAAATGAGGACAAAGGCTAACGGGTATCGCTCCACAGGGTAAGCTCTACATCCGCGGCGACAGCAAGATCTTCCGATTCCAGAACGGCAAGTCGGAGTCTCTCTTCCTCCAAAGGAAGAACCCCCGCCGTATCGCATGGACCGTCCTCTACCGCCGACAGCACCGCAAGGGTATCTCTGAGGTATGCAACAATTGAAAGCCAGCGGCACTTCACACACGAAGCTCCTCGCTGCTGCTGGCCTTCCCATGACAATATTTGCCACATGACAGAACTGACACATTCTACAGGAGGTTGCCAAGAAGCGAACCCGCCGCACCGTCAAGGCCCAGCGTGGTATTGTTGGTGCTTCTCTCGACGTGATCAAGGAGAAGCGTAACATCCGACCCGAGGCCCGCTCCGCTGCCCGCGCCCAGGCCATCAAGGAGAGCAAGGAGAAGAAGCAGGCCGAGGCTGCTACCAAGAAGTCCGAGAAGGCTAAGCTCGCTGCTCAGGCCTCCAAGGGCCAGGCTGTCCGACAGGTCAGCAAGCAGGGTGCCAAGGGCTCTGCTCCCAAGGTCCAGGCCAAGACCCGTTAAATTAGGAATGGAACTTGAGTGAGGATGAAAATGGGAGAGTGGAGTCCGTGGTTCTTGTGTCTTTGTCCGGCCGGTTCTTCTACAATCTCGGGTGCATGGAATGCCAATAGGGTGCATTGATAGTTGAGCAATGCAAAATGGTCAAACAAACAGACAGACAACGCATCTGATTCTTGTCGTGACGAACAAGGGATGTGCAGTTGTGCGGTGGCTCGGTAAATACCTCACGGCGTTATTGGAAACTAGCAACTTAGTTTGTTAGATAACGACACAATGCCTTACGATACAAGACCAGACGTCACGGGAATCGCTTCAATTAGATTGTGTTCAATGGTATCCATGTAATTTGTCTCTATTATATCTTTATCTCATACTCTCGTCTATATTCTGTCTCTAGAATCTCTTGTGCGAGTTGATTGGATTACAAGTGAGGAAGAACACCAAGGGCACCAGACTTCTCAATGCTTCCGGGCTCGTCACTGGAGGCATAGGTGATCTTGCCGTGGTCGACAACCACGGCGAAACGACCGGTTCGCTCACCCAGGTTCCAGCCGACGCTGGTGGAGAACTTGGCGTTGTGGTCGGACATGAAGAGCTGGCCATGTTAGTATTGCATCCTTGTGCTAGAGATGTTCCAAAATACTTACAATCTTGTCATCAGTGATACCGTTGGCCTTGGCCCAGCCGTGCATGACAAATGCATCATTGACAGCAACGACGATGACCTGGTCAACGCCCTTGGCCTTGATCTCGTCAATGTTCTCGACGTAAGAAGGAACGTGAGAGGCACTGCAAGTGGGTGTGAAAGCACCGGGGACGGAGATGAGGACGACCTTCTTGCTCTTGAACTCTACAGGACAATGTCAGTATGGAACCACGGTGGGTTATAAGAAACCACCTGCCCTGACTGGCGTTGTAGTTGGTGGGAGCACCGCAGGTAGAGAATTCAGCGATCTCGGGAGTTGGCTGGACGTAGCTGAAGAAGACACCCTCGGGGAAGTCGGCGCCGACCTTGAGTTCAGGCATGTTGACTGTGTTTGTGTGGTTGGTGGTGTTGGTGTGTTGGTGGTGTTGGTGTGGTTGGTGGTGATGAATGAAAGGGTCAAGGTTTGATGTGTGTTAAACTGGCAGACGAGAGATGGAGCCAACAGAGTACATGGAAATATATAGAATATATTGGGCTGGTAGCAGCTTCTCGTTCTAGGTAGTCCTCCGTGTCTGAACTATGCCGCTCTTTCCCTAAGGCACTCTAGAGCCAGCGTGGGATTCTATGCCCCGCTACCTGACCTCCATTCTGTACCCTTTCGGAGAGCCATCGGAGAATCAGAGTCGGCACTGGCTGGCGCAATGAGGGTCGCCCATGACCTCAGTGAAGGGCCTGTGGAGATGTTCGGAAGGCGGTCGACGCGGCCCTTGTGGGACCTCTACCTACCGCTCGTGGCGCACTGGTCTGGTATTAGACGCGGAGCACCTTGATAGGGACAGGTCACTACTGGTCGGGGCAGGGCTCTTTCCTTTCAATGGCCCTGTTTGGAATCATTTCTGATGGTGCATGCTCCGCAAATCATTCACATTGTTGTATTTTCTCGGACGAATATCAATCGACCTGCTTCATGATGTTATTGGGTGAGGCTCGACTTCAGGTTCGGTATGCGAGTTGCATTCGGTTGAGTATTTGTCATACGGACCGATCTGATTAGATTATCAGCCTCAGAAGTATCGCCGACAGGTTCCAAATGGAGACCCGGAGGTTGCGATATATTATCTCTTGATTCCAAATAGCCGAGTTGTAACCACCTAGACAGTGGATGGGTTGTATTATGAAACGACATTCTGCCTCGAGACAAGGTCTCTGTTCAAGTTAAGGCTACTCAAGTTCATCGCCAAGTCGGAGATGTCGGGTTTTACGAAATAGAGATGATAGCAACATCGGCTGGTCAGGTACACAAGTGTAGTTTCAAACACCGAACGTTCTGTATTGCCTCCGACTGGATTGGTTCTGCTGAATAAGTTTCGAGTCAATAGTGGATGATATTTTTAATACTCCGACTACCCTAGAGCATCCATGCTCATATTTACATGTGTCCTAAACACAACGATACTAGATAGGTAGCTTTCAGGAGATGCGAATTTATGAGGGTGAGTTTTGGAGATTTTTGTTATCTCTTGACCAGTACGGATATTGTAATCGTACCTACTACTGAGGTATGCCCAGCAGGCTTTGGCAGTCTCTTCCATTAGGTTGTTAGCAACACCATAATCATAGTGCGACATGGTTCCACCACAATACTTATGTCGAGAACTAGTGATATGTTTCTCAAAATCCACCTTGTCCACGAGAATCTCCCAAGGACTTAAGAAATAATTATTTTGAGGAGCGTATTTCTTTACATGATGTTGCTTGTGACAATTCTATCCGCCTACCAATCACCAGTGACCATGATTCACATACTTGCCTGTTTTGAACAATAATGATTTGCAGGATGTACGGACCGAACCGTCCCGAAGCGGGGGAAGACACTCTGTGCATGATGGACTGACAACACTAACCTACGTTTCTTAAATCACCAAGACAAGACAAAATGACAGAAACAAGTTCTGAACAACCAGCAGCCGGCTCAGGTATGCCCCTCAGATCGCGTATCCTTCAGCACTAACTGGCGTACTAGAGACATGGACAGTCGAGAAAGTTCTCAGCGGTAATAAGCTGGTTCAGTCATCGAACTCACCCATTTCGTTTTTCCATCTTCTCGGGGGTCTAAAGACAACCAAGCGCGAGGGCTGGAAGAGACATGGAATTGAGCAAGTTGTATCTCGTCCGTAAGCTAGACATGGCAGAGGCTTATGGAATTTTAGTCCCGAGTCAGTCGCCGACCACTCTTATCGGATGGGTATGATAGCAATGTTCGCTCCTCAAGGTCTAAATCAGGTCAAGTGCATGAAAATGTGTCTTGTTCACGACATCGCTGAATCTGTTGTGGGTGACATCACCCCGTTTAGCGGAGTGTCAAGGGACGAGAAGGGCAGAAGAGAGGCCGCAACTATCGAGTACATAGCCAAACGCTGGTCTGGACCGTACACTGCCGAGATAAAGGAGCTTTGGGACGAGTTCGAGGCCGCACAGAGCCCAGAAGCTCAGTTTTCTCAAGATATCGACAAGATCGAGCTTCTGCTGCAGGCAGTGGAGTACGAAAGGAACAGTGAGAACAAAAAGGACCTGGGCGAGTTCATGGGGGTCGCACGCAAGCTACGATCTGAAGCCGGTAAGGCATGGGCGGATGAGATCCTGGCTGATAGAGAGAAATTTTGGGAGGGGACGCAGCATCTAAGGGGAGAACATGCTGAGAAGGGAGGTCTCACAGAGGAGATGACAAAGGCACACGATGCATACTATGGATAATTATTGGCAACGGGTCACATATATTCAAAACATTTGAACGAATAAACCAATTCTGCTGGTATCTGGGCTGAGGTCCTACAGTCATCTTGGAGCACCCGAGAAGCGGAAACACAAAGTCCACCTAATGCTGACACGAAACGGAGGATACGATTGAGGTTTTCAAGATTAACGTATCGAGGATCAACCCTGCCAGGAGGCGAGAGACTTCGACCACCCGTTTCTACACACTCTCTCTTCAATCTTTAATTTCCTCTTATTTTTAAACCACCGTAGATGAATTAAATTACCAGTACCGCTAAGAGCTAAATGTCATGCGTTACAATCATCGCGCAAAAGCAATACTGAACTTATTTCCTACTATCCTGCCTCGCTAGCTCACATATTTTCTTTTCCTTTGTTCTAGACCAGCTAAGTTGCCAGGAGTGTTTGCTTTTAAGCAGTGATTAATTATAGTCACAGGCTATGGGAGCAATGAAGAAGGAAAGGTACCTAAGTGTAGGCTGGTACCTGAGCTTGAGCCAAAGCGATCCCCCTTCTCACCCGCTTCCCCGTATAAGTGGTACATACGTCACGATGACAAACCTCCTTATAGATGTTAATTACACGAATATAATTTACCTGCATATTGCTTCCAAATCTAACCGAGTTGTTTTGAATTCTTCAAATTCCGCGATCGCAACTCAATTCTTCAATCTGTCTTAGGCCCCGAAAAAGCAATTACAGATACACAGCACTACGGAGTAGTTGCATTCCGGGTGAGACATTGTACGTATTTGCAGAGTACCTAAGAATTACTAATTGTAAGAGGGTATCGGAACAAAAGGACTCATTTGGTTTGGCGCCTTTTTGCTCACCTGATCATCAGATTACCGAAGCATCATCGGCGACAAGGAACAAGGCCCTCCCTTGCTTGAGCTTGATCGAGTCTCTCCTCTCACATCTCACATCGTATCGTATCGGTTGATAACTTGATACACAGCATGTCATTATCATTGCACTATCCATGTGAATCTCGGAATTGACTTGTCAATTGCCAAGGTCCATTCCATTGGTTGTGCTTTACCTATAACCAAATTAGAAGTTCAAAGGCGATGGCTTTGAGCCTATCGAAACTAGTCTGTGAGCCTGAATGTTGCTTCAGTCTAGACACTCTCGAGCTCTTCCACGACCGCATTTCATTCCCCGATGCGAATTTACATGAACCGTTGATGCGGGCTGCCCGACAATTGGGATGTGGTGCCAGCCGCAAGCAATAAACTTCAGCTGCACACATTCCTATCGGTAGATCACAGGAACGACAGTGGCCCCTGCCGCCACTCGATTCCTTTTCTGGACTGTACAAGCATACGAGGACACAAGCCATGGACGTTTCGTTTGTTCTTCCAGTAATCTGGTCTGGCCCAGCCCCGAGCTATGAGAAAGCAGCCACATCTAACCTACCTAGGGAGGTTTTTATGCCTTCAACCTTTGAACCCGGACTTCTTTTGCCAGTCGTGTCACTCGGAGTGAGGCACAGGCGGCAACTAAACTAGAATCTACGTAAAAAAAGTCAACACTAGGTCGATCCCAGTCTTCACAGATGTACCGGATTTAGTCACAGACAGAGAGAAGCCCGTTCTAGCTGGAGCTGCAGATCGCGCTGGACTGGGATGGATATGGGAAATTGCTTTTCACATCAGCTCCTGTCATTGTGCATACTCGACCGGGTGTCAGCTTGTTGGTGTGCTGCACAACTGGATAACATACACTTAGAGGGCCAGTGCAGCCAAACGAGGACGGGCTGAACAACTCTCAAGCCGCTGTACAACCCAATCATATGCCTCTACCCGGCCCTGCCTACCTATTGTTTGTGGTGTGTGTGATCTGGCTTTCGCCTGTGTACCTTGGTCCGTGAGCCGTGGCTGTCCCAAACATATTAAGTTTGTAGGTGATAAAGTTCGTTGCCGAAGGCTTTCCAAGATCCACTCATCCATCTCGGGATGATAACTTCAATGATTGTACCGCGTCGTTGTACGTTAGAAAGGCTTAAATGGACAAGCCTAACGCTTCTGGGTATTAGACCACCCAGCAAACTGGACACCCCTGGGCAATAGTCTAACTAACCCATTCATGCACCATGCTTTTGGCCAATGCAAGATAGGTATAGGTACCTTCGATGACTGGGAGGCGGCTTGAGCGCTTGGGATCTCTTACTATGTGCCAGCAAGTTATTTAAGCAATGAACTATCCCCATCGCTCAAGCCTCATATGTGACTGGTAGACTTACTGAGATCAGAGTTCTACTTACTGCTAATTTCACTTCTGTTCCACTCCTTGAATCAGCTACCTTTCACTTCACACGATTCCATCACTATGGGTCTTCTTCCACTCACTTACACACGCCCAAAGCATGTGGACCGGAGATCATATCGCAGCAACAGCGCCAGCAGCAGTGGTGACTCTCTATCTGACGGAGAAAAGACTGATGGCTCGGTGAACTCTGGCTTCTCTGGCTACTCCAGTGGTATACCCGACTCCTTGGCTTTTGACAAAATTATCGATGGGGGAACATGTCCAGTGAGATTGCCTATTCTCGCTAGATCGCTACCTGAACTGCCACTTACTCGTTTTGATCATAGCCCATGACTGTCCGGGATTTCATGTCCTATCTCATCTACGTAGAGCACGCTGCCGAGAACCTCCAGTTCTACCTCTGGTTTAAAGACTATGAGAAACGATTCAACACAAACCCCACGGCCGATACCAAGCTTGCTCCAGAATGGACCAGAGCTATGCAGGATGAGACCATCATCAAGATCCGAAAAGAACAGGCAGATAAGATGCGAAAGGAGCCTAAGGCTGCCGAAATGTTCAAGGGTACCGACTTCGAGAAGAATCCTACCGCCAAGGATCGGAGCATGAGCGCTACCATTGATCCTTTCACAACACCTCCCCAGAGCAGTGGAGGAGATGTGGCCTCGATCTTTACAGCGACGAACACTATGCACTCACTCAATGCGGCGAGCTATATGAGCCAGGCTTCCGACGCTTTCCAAACCGCTGGTACCCAGCAGCCTTGTAAGTCGATATACTCCCAACATTCTGATATCTCGCCTTTACAGACGCTAATCTGGACCCAGTCACCATCCAACCATTCCGAGAAGAGGTTAACAGAGTAATTGTGACATACATTATGGATGGGGCTCCTCGACAGCTGAATCTCTCATCTGCTGAACAAAAGGCGACTATTGTGGCACTTTCTCAGACAACACATCCGAGTGCATTCCGTAGCATCTTCAAGACGGTCGATTCAAGTCTACGCCACCAGGCTCATCCCAACTTTGTCCGGTGGTCAATCTGTAATGGCAACCCTGCTCGTGTATTCTTTGCGCGATCGCTGGGAGTCGGCCTCATCATCGCTGGTATTGTCATCGGTCTCATCCTCACTCTCAGCAGTGCAGGTCGAGGATACCGGGCTCTGGCAGCAATCTCTCTCGTTCTCGGTATCAGCACGCTTGTTGCGGCTTACAAGGGCATGTGTGTTGTTCTTCATGGAATGCATCATCGCCACATCAGACCTTGGGAATTGTTCGTGGACAGCGAGAACATGGATGCCTTGGCTAAGCGAAGCTTCGATTCTTTCGGATCCAAGAACAGCTATGAGGATGAACCCTGGATTGTCAAGTATGAGAAACGCAACGTTGTCCGCAAGGTGTTTGATCGCGAAGTCTGGATCCAAGAGCCAGCGCTGCGTCAGATTCAAGACACCATTTTCATTCAGGCGATACTTGCTTCAGCCCTTATGGGCAGTATCATCACAGCCATTTTTGTGGCTGTCCCAGGAGGTCACTTCTTTTGATAGAGATTATCCTCTAGCGAATGAAAGGGATAGAGTCTCGCGCACTCGGGATACAATACCTGGTCATATTTCCTTTGTAAAGTTGCACATTAGTTACGGATACCCAATTATTGATAAAAGCGCGTGTTGATGAAGTTTAGTAACAACGAGGGAACTGCCCCCAGACATTCATTAATCTTGATTACTACAATTGCGGATTTATAAGTTGGTCGATTGACTGTAGATTGTACCGCTCTGTGAAGAATCAAGTTTCAAGGGGCTTTGCAGACCAGGATCACTCCTTTGACAACCGGTCAATGCCGCTTAATATGGAGAGCCGACGGCATTTGGCAAGCCAAGCTCGGCATCAACCGTGAACCCCTCCCTTGTACTCTGCAGTGGTTAGGTAGTTATCCGGGTCATCGGGGCTGTCATACGGGCCGTAATGCATGGAAACACGTAGATATATTTACCGAAGTTATTCGCGGAAAATGAATGCGTCTCTCCCCAAGTACTGGACTGATATGTAGATCGCCTCAACAGAGCTGATCCTCATCGGCCAAAAGCCGGGGGAAGGGAGCCAATTTCCTAGGTTCATGGAATATTTGTTGAGCTAATACGTACTGTACCTCTCTGTAATTCTTCCCCCATAGACCTCGGCCCACCGGCTTTTTGAAGGAGCAAGCACTGTCGAAAAAGGGTCGACCCCATTGTAATGTCAAGTTTCCCCATCCGATTGAGAGACAACCCCTCCACAGCCGTTTATACCGATTTACCTAGTATCTAGGTATCTTAGGTTGCCTATGTCATCTCTTTATTACTCCTTATCTCAAGTTTGTCTGTTCTTCAATGTCTTGCACATAACTTTCAGTTTAATCCTCATATCCAGGCAACATCATCTATCATCGCGAACCCTTGTATTAACTTTGCGCCAAAGTATCAAACTTTGGTGTCCGAGACCCTTCATCTCCATTATCTCCACTATCTATTCAATCCCCTCTGTCCGCTCGTCTCTTCAGTGTCCCCGTGTGTGACGCGAGAGAAATAGTCACGCCATGACGCCCGCCTTGGAACACGAGGATGCCATTGCGCAAGATCCTCAAGCGCCGGCGCATTCTTCAAACCACAAGCATCGCAGAACCATGACATCGACCGACGAGATAGACAGCACCATTATCCGACCTGGCAGCGTCAAAATCAATGTCAAGGGCGCCTTTATCGTTGACCCCGACACTGCGACGCCAGCATCGACTTCGGGCGCAAGCGCTGGTGCTGTCAATTCGATCAACGGCCGAATGAGTCCGACGCATCCCGAGACGAGCGACATTCGACTTCCATATCACACTGCCATTGTGAGCCACATTGCGATTGACGTATGTATACTCTTCCTGGAAAGGTAGTCTCAGAGGAAGGCGAAAGCTGACAGAGATGGCCCCTACAGATTGGTGGTTCACTTATCAAGGTCGTCTACTTCTCGCGTGAGGTTGATTCCACAGATCCTGGTGGCCGGTTGAACTTCCAAAGCTTCGAGACGGATCGCATCGATGACTGTGTCGAGTTTATGCGCCATTTGCGCGATAACCAGCTTGTCAATGGCTCGCAACCAGGAGAGCTATGTGTGATGGCTACAGGTGGCGGCGCATACAAGTATTATGACAAGATTCGGGCGGCTTTGGAAGTGGATGTGTCGCAGGAGGACGAAATGGAGTGTCTCATCATTGGTTAGTAGCCCGGCTTGTGATCACTCGTTCCATAACTGACCATACCTTCTAGGCCTCGACTTCTTCATCACCGAAATCCCCCGCGAGGTCTTCACCTACTCCGAAACGGACCCTATGCACTTCGTTGTACCGCAAGAAAACATCTATCCTTATCTACTTGTCAACATCGGTTCGGGAGTTTCATTCCTCAAGGTTACTGGACCACGATCATATCAACGAGTCGGCGGTACATCACTTGGTGGCGGTACCCTCTGGGGTCTATTGTCGCTATTGACAGGCGCGCGAACCTTTGACGAGATGCTTGAACAAGCTGCCCATGGTGACAACGCCAATGTCGATATGTTGGTAGGTGACATTTATGGAACAGACTATGGCAAGATCGGGCTGAAGAGCACCACCATTGCCTCATCTTTTGGCAAGGTCTTTCGAATGAAGAGGGAAGCCGAATCAGCAGCGGAAGATGGTAGATCGGCGACACCAGAAGATGCATCCTTCAACAGTGCCGATGTGTCACGTTCTCTACTTTACGCGATATCCAACAACATTGGCCAGATCGCCTATCTTCAGTCACAAATCCACAACCTATCCAACATCTACTTTGGTGGGTCCTTCATCAGAGGCCATCGACAAACTATCAACACACTAAGTTACGCCATCAAATTCTGGAGTAAAGGAGAGAAACAGGCATACTTCCTCCGACACGAGGGTTATCTTGGATCAGTAGGTGCCTTCCTCAAGAGGAAACCGAAGAACTGGGGTCGAAAGGGTAGTCTTGAGGGAATGGACGACATTGCTGAGTTGCGGAGGAGTCTTCGTGATGGGGCTCCAAGCTCCGGTACATCATAGGTCTGAAAAAGATGACGGGCGAGCCACAGAGATTTGTTCCAAGAGAGCTTCAAAAATATGCACAACGGCTAACGACATCTCATTTGGTGTCAGGCGGAACGGAATGGTTGATGGCAAACATGGTTGGTGGTACAACCACAGACAGCATTGGCGGCGTACAATCAGGCGTTATTTATTTCGGGACGGAGCATAGTCTTTCTTCTGTGGGTTCTAGCGCACTATACAAAGAAACCATCGGTGATATCCGAGGAAATTTCATTTGAGGTTCTTATTTGCTACAGTTGAGAATTGGAAACTTACATGAAGCGGTGAAACTATTTATCACATTGCGGGAGGCTGCTGTCCTTGCGACAATCGAAAGCTAATACATCGTATCTGTGCTGATGGATGAACAGCAAAACTACGCCGTCAAAGAATGGTGTTTTGTGTCGTACATTTCATGCCCCTATCCTCGCGATAAAGGATGAAAGTACACATGGTGCAAGCACACTCTTGTCGTGCGATGACAGGCATTTATTGACTGGAAACCTTCGCATTTAAAGCTTACTCTTTCCTTCATCCACTTCTCTTCTACATATCATCAACGCTCTCGAGAAGCTTATGAAAATCCAAGATGGCTACTGGGATCGCAGTTGTTGATAACTGGGTTAGCGTCCCTGACCCCAGAATCGCAACACATCAACCTTACTACTCGAACTACTCAGCACCCGTCGGATATTATCAGCTATACCGCCCGGCAGGTGTAATCTGGGAAACGGAAACCTTGAGCTCTTGGTCAGAATGGAGTTGCGATCACGACGGCCCATGCTGCGGGTGCGATTGCGATTGCCTGTCTGAGAAAAAGGACAATGATTCGGGAGATCGATGTGAACGCGGGACCCAGAACAAACGAGGCGCCGTGAGTAACTATTTCACCTATACTTTAGAATACTACTGACTTTTAGTTCAGCACGGCACCGCCAATCTACAGGACCACAGAGTCATCCACGAGCCATCACCGCCATTGAACGTTGGCGACATGCACCACACTCAACAAAATACGCGACAATCTCCAAACAGAGAAGCGTTTGAGCACGATAAACAAGATCTTTCGTCCATGGAAGACCTTATATACAATATCGCCAAGCAACAGCGCCACCTGAACGACGCGCAGAGAAGAATACAAGATTGGATCACGGTCATGCCTGGACTTGTCAAAAACGACACGGCTCCAGTAACAACACAAAAGACTGAAAAGTGTGGTTGCAAGAGCTGCAAAGAAGAAAGAAAGCGAGAAAGGCGGAGTTCCGGCAAGGAGAAGAAACACAGGAGCAAGCAAGAGGAAGAGAAGAAGAAAAGAAGAAAGTCTGGACGATAAAGTATGGAATGTAATGATTTAAATCACGAGTAATCGGGACAGGAACTTGAGATCAATCAAGTATGGTATGAATATTGAATAGGTTGCCGGAAGGCATCTTTGAGGTTGTTAGTTAGTGTAAGTGACGAGTTGGATGTTAACAAGACACGTAAGAAGAGCAGACAGAATACATCTATCTAGACTATAGCTAACATGAAAAATGAATGCAACAAGATGAACACCCCATGCCTTTCATTGCCCTTGATTCAACCATGAGTCTGAAATATTGCTGGGAGCCTCAGACCTTATATTTGTAAGTGTGGTTGAACGAGGCTGATTTAAGCTCGACCAATCGGGCGATTAGCGGGAATTGTATCAGACATTGATCAACTGTAGTAACCCGTGGAGTTCAAACCCCAGCCAGCTGTAACTGTCAAGGCTGGAACCCAATTTGTGCCAGATGCAAAAATGAATTCTGCAGCTTCAGACAGATCTAGACAGAATCGACAAAAGGAAAGGGTCTGGCCGGGGATTGAACCCGGGACCTCTCGCAAGCAATGCTATAGGGTTTTCCCTAAGCGAGAATCATACCACTAGACCACCAGACCTGATCAAACGAATCTGGAGATTCGCTCGTGTTATTATTGGGAATCGACATGTTATTTTGGCTTATATTCTTGGTTGTGCTGTGGGTTTTGAAATGGTCTTGCGGGGTAGTGTCTTTGGCTGGTACGGATCTCGATGCCGTGCATCCTTCCATGTTCCACTCGGCTTCTCAGGGAATAAGATTCTGCACACCCGGAACCCAATTGGCTACAGGTAGACATCACCAGGATCCAATGTCGACTGCCCTGGCGAGGTGCATCTTGACAGCACGCGACCATCGCAACGTCTGACTGCAAGCTCTTCATCACTTCATAGCCAATTGTCAACATCTCAGAAAGACAACACCGCTGGATAACTCACCAAGGTGATAATAGTAGCAATAATACCTTGTCCATATCAATCACATCATCACGGTAGTAACAACTGTTGTTGGTCATTTCTTTGTATTCATATCGTTGTCATCGTGACGCACTTTCCCGTGCAGACAGCATTAGGTATTGTTCATCCTCTGTTCTCTCGTCTCCTCTTCCAAGCATAAAGTTCCTCGCTTTACTTCTAGTTGCCCTGTCCGACATCCTTACCCTGGGCGAGGCCCTGGCTCTGGCCGCCGCTGGCGTTGACGCCCTTGAGAGCCAAGCCCTCCTCGTCCTTGCCCTCAGGAAGGTCAGCGGTCTTGTCGGCACGATCGACATGGTCAGACTGGAATCATGGTTAGCAAAGTGTTTGTATCGGGTTACAGTACACAGATAAACTCACCTCGACCTTGCCAGCGCCGTGGACGATGTCGTGCTTGGCCTCCTCAAAGGGGCCGTTGTCAGAAGAACCGTCTCCGTTGCGAGGCATAATGATGGCTTGTTTGTGGTGGTGAAGGGTTTGTGGTTGTTTGGAGATATTGGTTTTGATGTTGATGAGTGTGAATAAAGAAGGAAAGGGTAATCTCTGCTGAGTGCAAGCAAAGTTATTTATATGTCACTGTGGTCTGGCTTTTTACCTTTTGGCAGCCCCGTGTTAAGCATCGTGATGTGATGAATCAACGACGTCATTTTCACAACGTCATTCTGATGATTGCCATTGATGCCCCTCCATCATCCTCCGTTCTCTCGTCTCCGCAGCTGCAACAAGCCGTCTGTGGGGAACAAAACGAAGCACGAGCTGAGCAAATGCTCCTTGGATGGACCTGCATTGCCGTCAATCTCCATTTCGTTGAACAGCCAGCCACCGTTTTCGGTCATCACCGTCTCCTCCACGACTCATGCCTCAACAGCATCATGGTTTCTCCACAACCACTAGTTTAGTTGGCTGTTCAATGCATATAAAACCTGGCGGAATGGGGTGCCTGTAAGTCTTCCGACTGTTATTTCTAGTTCCATCGAATTCCAAAGTCATCCGCCCATCGGCTCACCAGATTCTATCCAATGGTTGGCTATCAGGGAGGGAGGTATATTGTATCACAGTTCAATATTATATCGGTTTAAGCCGCTCAAGTCAGATTCTTATTGCAGTGCTTCTTTCTACTCCTCCTCGCTTCTGCGTATCATGAGCTGGTCATCTAAATAACCATTGTGCTATGAAACAAATCCATCGACACTTCGTTATCTTACGGAACGCTCCCAAGATAATGTACATTCGCGCCGGAACAATGACAAAGAAAAATCATGGCCAGCCTCTCCATGACCGAAATGCTTCAGACCTCATCCCTAACATCAACGACAGGTGTTCAACCCTTGGCAGAACGGCCTCGACGGAGATTGGTCTTTGGCGCTGGCTTCACTTCCTCCTGTACTTCTTCAGTAGCATCCTCCTCAGAAGCAGCTGCCTTCTTGGTGGCAGCCTTTCGCCCTCGCTTGGCAGGGGCAGGCTTCACATCCTCATCTGCCTTCTTGGCGGCAGCTTTACGTCCTCGTTTGGCGGGAGCGGGAGTAGGAGCGTCGTCTTCGTCTTCGTCCTTGACTTTCTTCGCGGCTGCCTTTCGTCCCTTCTTGGCAGGTTCTGGCTTCTCCTCGGCATCGGATTCATCCTTGACTTTCTGGGTTGATGCTCGGCGTCCTTTCTTGGTGGCGGTAGGAGCGGGAGCCTCATCCTCACTCTCGTTCTTAGCTTGGATGGACTTGCGGCTACGGGATTTCTTAGCAGCAGGCTTCTTCTCATCGTCCTCCTCAGCCTTCACAGGTTCAGACTTTCGGGCTTTCTTGGCCTGCGGCTCGTCCTCTTCGTCATCAACATCAGTGGCCTTCTTTCGTCCACGCTTGCCCTGGGCCTTGGGCTTGTCTTCACCACCTGCGGCAGCCTGTAAAAAGTTAGGAACATGTGCCATGATACTAGTGCAGCACTTACAGCCTCGGCCGCCTCCTTCTTCCTCTTCTGGGCAGGAGTCAGGTGAATGCCTGTAACACCGAGCTTGTTCTTCTCGGGGTCCTGTATGACAGGTTAGCTGAAGTAGATAAACGGATATGATCTAAGACATACTCCGTTGAAATCTTCGGGGTCAATGAAGCCCTGCGTAACGCAGCGTCGGACCTTCTCCTGCAGGTCCGGATGTTCGCTGTCATTGTCAGCAACATGTAGACGCAAACCTGTAACTGCAACTTACCTAAGCTCGTCGTAGCCGTCGATCATATCGCAATCGAACGTACCGTCAACTTGCTGGCACAGTTCACGGACATTCCCTAGCTGCTGACCAGAGACACAGCCCCTAGAGAAAACAGCCATGAATTAGCCACCTAATACATACTTTTCTAACGACTGACAGACACTTACCAATGTTTCCATGACCAGCTTCCACGTTCATCGATCTCGACCCAGGATCCGAAGCGAAGAGTGCCCTTGGTGCATTTCACGGAGTCCTTCTTACAGTGGGCGTCCTTGCAACCAGCGCGGTTGTTGGGAGATACCTCTATTGTGCTGTGAGCGGACCACAACTGATAGACTCGCAATAAAGGTATGAAACGGCAGTGTGTTTGTAAAAAAGACATGTAGATATTGAAACTTACCAATACGATATTGACCCATCTTTGCGATGATACAAGGCAACTGTAGAATATCAAGCGATGAGCAGAGATGCAATGCCGGCAAGGTCGACAGGTAGGCAAAGCTTTTGGTTTTTGGGCTGAATGTGATGTGTTGGGTTCTGACTGAAGAGGCTAAGTAAATTTGACACGTTGAGTAAAAAGAAAAAGAAAATATCGATTGACCCAAAGCGACAGGGAGATTATATACTCTTCCTCTTGCCAGTGAAGAAAAACAGGCAGACGAAGGGTGAAAAGGTGAGATGCGATGAATGAAGGTGGGAAGTCTGCAGCTCAGCCAGTTTTGGGGAAGGAGTGATCCGACGCGACCGCGTCCCAACCCAGCCCAGCCCAGCACCTCAGGAGTGCTATGGATCGCTCGTTTACCACTCACTGCCTACAGATTGCCGCCTGAAACGTCAGCACAGTCAAGGTAGCCAATCTTTGTACAATACAGCCATCCATTGAATATAGATAAAGAATAGCAATGCGAAAATAAGGCCATTTCAAAGAGGGGTCCATTTAATAGAAATTATCAGAATAAAAATTCATTGTATTGTGAATTACTCCGCCCTTTTCTTGCATGCATGCACACATTCAACGCCATTCTTCTTTCTTGCTTTGTCCTTTTTCATAGGAATGGGCACCAGCCTATGTACATGGCAGTCAAGTTTCTTGGATCAACCGCTTGTTTGATCAGTTCTTCCACCTGCCCTTCAACGCCCAGAGGAATGCTTTCAGTCGGAAGCAATCCCCTGACCTTGCGTTTGATGCTGTCCACAACGCTCTGAGGCTGTAGTTTGACGCCTACATCTCCTCTCCGATGTGTACGTTTTTCTTTCTGCAGGTCCAACGTCGGATCGTAAATGAATGCCTCAAGGATGGTCATCAACGTTTCCTCTTGTTGTCGAAGTATGCTTAGGGTCAGCTCGCAAGACTTGCGGAAAGGCCCTTCATAGCCGTAAATGCCCATTGCAGCTACCATGTTGTGAGTGAGTCGGAACGGCACTCGCTCAGGTTTTGCAAACGTTAAGCCTTTGTCAAACAGACAGTTGAAATCGACGTGGAATACTCCACCATTGCCCTCCTCCAAGTTCACGTTCTCACCATGTCTGTCACCAAGTCCCAGAATGGTGCCTACCATAGACATGACGGCACATGATCGTGTGTACTTCAGTCGTGCAGCAAACCATGCTGACGGATTGGGAAACTCTTGCGTGAACCAAAGCTGGAGAACTGGAGGAAATCTTCCCAGAACTTCGTCAGTAAAAATTCTGATTTTGCCATCGGAAAGGCATGCTTCGTCCATAAGCTGCTTTAGAGCTGCATAATCGGGATAAATCTTTCGAGAAGCGTAGAGGTTGATAAGGATGTCCCGCATGGTCTTAATCCCAGGTACCCATTCGATAATGCCGCATTCTTCATTAAGTGGCGTCACAGCGTAGGTTCGGATATACAGTTGTCTTCGACTGGACTCTACGTCTCGTTTCAACGATCGATTGATTAACCCGTTGAACTCCATAAGACGCTGATCCGTTCGCAAGTCGTCCTTGGGTTTTATGAGGAGCATGTAGTTCTTCCCATCGCTGCCACGCGCCGTAAGTCGCCTTGGCTTGGCCAATGAGCTCAGCACCAAAACGTCGTCAAGAAAAGAATCGATTGTAACCACGTCTCTGGAGAATGCTTTGTGCTTCTTGACATACTCCGACACCGCTGGCAATGTTGCTGTCAAAGAGTTCTCGACAGGCACTACCAATGGACAGGGGGTGCACTTGTGATGAAGGAATCGGAGATCTCTGCTTAGACTAGCATGAACAGTCTTGTTGCTGCGGAAGTCTCCCTTTTCACACGCGGACAGCAACTGCTCAGCTAACTTCTCCCCCATCCTGAGTAAGTGCTTGAAATCAATCGAAGAGCCTTCCACCTTCTTTGATATGTTCCTAAGCGCCTGAATAATCTGTGTTCCCCGCGCTTTTCGTTCCGATACCTGTCTGGTTGTCATAATTCCGATCAAGCTCCAGAGTGCCTGTTGAGGATGAGCTTCCACAACCTTGACAATTATATGCGTCAATCGCTCGAATACTTGCGGATTGGGATGGGCGATACGCGCAACAATCTGCGGCAGAGCAGTGTAAAAGATATAAGCCGGTAGCCGATGTATATATTTGTCGAGGAAGGAATGCAGTAGGGTAAGCTGCTCCACGCGTCGTCGGTGAAGCTCACGAGAAAGTGAGGCCTTGCCTTCCGGTGCCTTGTCCACCTGCGCTCCAAGATCAAGCCAGAGTGTCAATATTCTTGGGAGAGTTTGATAGAGATATTTGGTACCCGAGTTCAGGGACCGCACATAGTTCTCTATGACAAGCCTAGCAACCTCACCTGTGATGTAGTTGTCACTTTGGTCATCGGCTTTAAGAGGCTTTTCGGCTTCGAGGATCTTTTTGTAGTGCCGACCGAGATAGTAATGGCCCTTTTCCCAAGTCGCAAATGTTTTTGGTGGCTGCTGATACTTCTCACGCAATGCACCCGCGTGTGTTTGCCCAGCGCTATCCAGCCACTTGGCGAGGAGCAGTTGTGCTCGAGCTGTCAAGAGCTTCTGCTGTGGGTTTAGTTTGTTGGTGTTGGTGCTAGTGGCTGTTCCTGTCTGTGTCATGAATTTGTTGCTCTTGATTGCTCCCTGCAGAACTTGGATAGCTTTTCGATGCTGGTCTTCTCTCCAGAGAAGCTTGGCATTCTCAATAGTCGCCGCATCGTCACCCAACTGTGAGGCATGTAAGACAGCATTGAAAGATTGATGCAGAGAGTTTGACTTTCGAGCAAGTCGCGCACTCGATAACCATAATCCTGAAATGTCTAGGTCTGTAAAGCTTGGTCTTTGTTGGTTAGGATCATTATTATTCATAGACACCGGCCGGAGTAAACATACCTATTCAACTCCATGGCTGCACGTCGAATGCCAAGGAGATATTGCTTGTCACTCATATAAGCCCCAATAATCTCAAGCCGTCTGTCTAGCAGCGCCATTGTGTTCTGGCGAGCTGATTCGTCTCCTGCCTTTGTGCCAATGATGATTTCCAAGTCTGTGAGAATATGAGCCTTGAGGAGGAGGTCGTGGCAAGCTTGTAGTGATGATGTGGATGCAGCGTTCATTGACGATGAAATCTTGACTCTCATGTCGTTCATTATCGAAGACAGCTCTTTGGGCTTGTTTTTGGCCATAAGCTTATCGAGAACAGTTGCAACCGATACGTTGAAGTCCTCAACGATGTCTCCATGAAATCGCTTGGTGAATTTAACGAGGCTTTCCCACCTCCCTGTTACCCATGCTGCTTCTACTGCATACGGCATGATCTTGTTGTCTATGGATGCATCGGTTTGCATTCCCTCGATATGATTCAGTAGCGCCTCTATTTCTCATTAGCCACTGACTTGGACGGTACTATCAAATGTTCTCACCATGCTGGCCGGCTTGCTTCAGACAATGCAGCAAGTCGATCTGTGCGTCTATGTTGGCAGGTTCCTTTGCCAGCTTTATCTCGTACCAGTTCTGTACAGCAGTCCATCTGCCGGCTTTACGATGACTCAAAATCTGCTGGTTGATGTCAAGAACTTGTAAGTGAGCTGAAATTCCGTCGAGTCCGTCAGGCTCATCAACATTGGCATATATATCTTGCAGTTTTTGCAATAGGCGTATGCGTTCTCCTGGTTCCCTTTTTCGTTGCTCCATCTTCTGAGCGTGTTGCTCTAGATGGAAAAGCGCCCGGGCGTAATCATTACAGTCGACAGCCCTTTGTGCGATTAACTCGGCTGGAATCTTGTCGAGAGCTTCCTGTACTTGAGTCAATCTTTCTTTGTCTTGTTCACGAATCCGACCGCCTGTTCGCTTGGTTTGCATCCATCTCATTGCATAGTCCACGATGCGGAAAACAGCCTAAATCAATTAGTTTGTTGCCAAAAATAATGAAAGCCGAGACTTACGTGGCAAAATCTCTTCATGTCCTCTTTCTCCAAATACGAGGCCCCCTCGCCAGGCTGATGCCCTAGGATAGCCAGAAGCTCACCAAGGACATTGTCCCTATCCTCTTGAGTAGCACGAGAGCCTAGAAGAGTATGCAATACTATATAGGGCAAAATGAACTCTGCAATAGCAAGATCCCGGACACGGATGACACGCGCCAAAGGCTCGAATATCAGATCAGCAAAAGCGGTCTGCCCTTTCCGGAGGAGGTCTATAACGTAATGCCTCAACCAATTCCCATATGACCTTTCGGGCCGGAAAATAGGATAATTGATTTCCGAGTGTGCCATCGGGGCAACAACATACTTGGAAGTCAGAAAAGGACTAACCACTTCTCGAACAGCTTCGGGCATTGTGATCCACTTGCGATAAATATCATTACCGCCTGACATCCCGCTGGTCGCCATGGCACATGCGGCACTGAGGTCGCACCTACTCGTAAGCTCCTGCATAACGAAAGATAGAAATCCCTGGAACTTGACATCAGTCGTGGACAGGAAAGCCGGTACGAGGGCCTCCTCCAGAAGAAAAATGACAAAATCGGTTGTTTCTTCGGTGTCCACAAAGTTATTGAGAATCACAATGGATTTCTGTTCCTTCACAGTTTCGGTCTTGCTGGGATCCAGGCAGCCTATCAACCCCAGGGCTTCTGTACATAGCCGCGCAATGTCTCCTGGGATACCATTGTACTTGCAAGCACAATCGAGTAGAGATCGCACAAGGGCCACAACGCCAGTATCTGATTGTGGACTGGCATCAGAGGTATGCAGAGCTGCTTGGTTTCCGCGAAGATACGGAATCAGCTCAGTCAACGCTTGAAGCGTGACGCCTGAGTTCTCATGGCGGATTCTCTCAGCAAAGGCTTCCAACACCTCTTCGACTGCAAGTGCTGCTGGCCTGTGCTGGTCCAGTTTTGACTCGATGTCTTTGAGCTCGGGAATGTGTCGAAGTGAAGGCAATTTGACGATATACTTTGCGACAAGAGTTTCGAATTTATCGACCAGTTGTTGAAGGGTCCGCTGAGCAAGAAGAGCTGTTGGCTCGTTCATTGAAGGCCAGTAGCGAGTAACGACGAAGAACGTCGTTTCCAGCAGTGCCTCGACATCTTCGGAGCCAAGATGGGTAAGCATCGACACCCAGCAAGAGAAACTCGCCTCCCTCAAAGCATCTTGCGCGAGCGTGGACAGCAAACAAGCAGAAATCTAGGCAAATTTTAGTACTTTAGTTCATCAAATGCGTGTGTTGTACCTACCTGTGGTCTAGCGGTGCTTGCGTAGCCCCTTGACACTCTAATCATTTCTTCCATAGCTCGAATGTAGCACCGGCGCTCTGGGTCTGGAAGGTTCTGATCATTAATTACGTCGAAGAGGCGCGCCATAAGCCCAAGAAGCGAGGTATGAATAAACCGAGCAGTATGATCTCCTTTCTTAGATCGAGTTCCTTTACTTGAGGGCAACAGCATCTCGGCCATTGTGTCCAATGCTTTCCGAATCTAGTACTAGATCAGCTCGCCAAATCACCAAGCAAATGCAGAGGCTAACTTACTGGTGCCTTTCTGGTCTCATCTGAATCCCCGGCTGCCTTCAGCAATTCCATCACAGTGAGCACTGGCTCCACTTGAAGAAGATCGGCAAGCGACTCGCTTTCAAAATGCGTTGACAGCTCGTCAAGGCGTGACTTTGCAAATGCCGCAATGTCTTCTGTACCCTGTATCAGAAGTAATGCGAGAGTAGCAGCCAGATTCGCAGGGTCGACTAGAGGCAGCCAAATCTCCGATTCTTGCCGGGCCTCGGCAATCTTTTGAATGACATCTTTTTGTTTATCGAGTACAAGCCACGGCAGTGCGTGGGTTTGGATCAGGAGAAGTAGCTCGTTGACTGAAACCTGAAGGAGTTCGGCAATCGCCCGGCTCATCTGGGGACGCTGAACCATGTCCTTAGTGGCCATGTATGCCAGATTTGGCCAAAAGGGCTCGAACAGGCGTCTTGGGGTCACTTGCCGGGCATTTGCTAGGTTCAAGAGCTCGTTAAAAGCAAAAGCAGAAACTACGTTGTTACTGCTTCCCAAGTACTCCAAAAGTTTAATAAGAACCAAGTTGAGTTCGTGCTCCCAAACAACTGTGCCTAGTTGACCCCATGCCATAATGAATGTTTCAGTCAGATTTGGCTGGTCCTTGTCCGAGATTGATTTCAATAACGCGATCGAATTCTTTCTATTGCGCGCTATCAGGTCCTGGCGCTTCATTGATGAAGTTCCATCTTCTGTGCTCGGATGCAGATTGGCATGAATGGGAGGTTCCTGGAGCTGGTTCGCTCGTGACGTTTTAGCACCATTTCCCTCTGCTGGACGAGCTGGTAGAACAATGCTCGAAAGAACGGTCTCTGGCCTGGTTAAAGAAAAAGTAGCCAGAACTCTTCCTGCAGCTATTCGAAGCTCTCTTATCGAGCTATTCAAAGACTGAAGACACCACTGACCCAATGCAGATGTTTCCAGATTGAGTATCTCAGCGTCATCACAGTGCAAAATCACCTTCCTCAATGCCATCATGGCAGCAACCCTCGGGCGCCGAGATTCCGCAACAATAGGAAGTCGGATCAACTGGGCGAAAAGTGCCTCGACTCGAGACTTCTGGGCCATTGCTGCATAGGGGGTTGAGCGACTCGAAACTGTGTTTGTCTCGCAAACAGAGCAACGGGTCTTCGCATCGGATGCCTTCTCATCATTGGACAGCGGGACTCTCCTGTCAGCCAGACAAGATACCCGTGAGAGTAGATCAAGCGCCAGGCATTGGCGCGCTTCATCTAGTGATGGGAATGTATCACTGTGCTAGTAAGAATGTGCAAAGTACACACAAGAAAGCAACTTACAGAAATTGTTGCTCGAGGTTTGGGAAGCCATCATCGACGCTCTTTAACCCAACGGTGGCTCCCAAGGAGCTCATCAGAACAGCCATAGGGCTAGAATCCACTTGCAATACTTTGCGTCGCTTAGAACGATCTTGTGAGTTCTCATCAGCTGCATCGTATGTTAAAGCCAGAGCCTGGAGGATCTCGCGCACTTCTGTATCCTCAAACTTGGATGGGTGTGTATTTGAGCTTAGTAGTTCTTGTTTTGAACTGGCATTTACTTGCTTTAACGTCTGTGTCATTCTCTTTTCGCAGGTTAGTAGTCAATAGCAAAAGAGGTTACAGATGGTACCGTACCCATATATCTGTCCCTTCAGGCATAGCGGAATAAAACATCGAGGACTCGTCTACAAGACTGGATATCGCCAGTCGTCCGATCGATCTGTCCTTGACAGATGCTGCTGTGATTACAGCAAGAGCAAGGACGTATGTGCGACGGATTTCCTCGTCATTGGGGTCCAGCATAGATGATGCATTCAAGCTTGCCACTACATCGCCACAGAGAAGGACCAAGAGTGTGATGGCTTTTTTGTGAATTGAAGCGCAAACGCCTGTATTTCTTGACAGCGCTCTCTCGATTTGAATGGTTTTCTGGAGAATGTGAAGTGAAGAGGCGGGAAATGCATTGCCGAAGCGGTTCCTGACAGCTTGCATATCTCCCAGAACATCAATCAGCCACACTGCACTCTCCGAGAAAGAAACCACAGTATGAAACGTCTCATCTGTCGATAGAATAGGGTAAGCCACTACATTGCAGAAGCTAATCAGCTGTTGTAGAGCCTGTGGCATCCGGTCAACGGAATATGTCAATTGACCGGTCAAGGACGAGCTTTTATCGATGTATCGACAGAGAGCAAGTTCCGAAGGTAGAGATAGCATCCCGAAGCTTTCCTCCACATCGGGCACGATAAGGGGGTCTTGGAGCCGATTGAGTACGTCTATTGCACTCGTGAGCTATTGCATCTCCACCCTTTGGGACACCACTTACGAGAGGTAATTGTACGAAGATAGAACATAAAATCAGGGACCACATCCCACAAGTTCCGGTTTTGTGCTATGATGAGCATTGTATGCTGAAGGAAGTTCTCGATGGCTTCTGTAAGTTCAAGGCATTGAGCATGGCCAAGAAGCCGGAGCAATTGAGGAAGAAGCCAGACCCATAGCGGCTCCTGCCCGCGAAACATATACTCTTGGCTGTTCACTTTGCGCTTGAGCACAGCAGGCGTCTCTTTGATGGAGAATCTCAAAAAATCGATTGCTTTTAGAGCTTCTGTTCGTACTTGTGCCCGGTCAAGGAAAGGATCGTCTAATTGAATAGTTTCAAGGACGGCTCTTGAATAGACGTATATGAGCATGTGATTATGCTCAATTCGATCTTCCGGGGTCTTCAAAAGTGTGGGATCATCCTTGACACGCTTAATGATGGCAAAAAAGCCCTTGAGTTCACTATTCTCATCTGATTCAGAGGATTTCGTTGATGCCGAAATATTCTCCACGAGCTGTGCAGCTAAGGTCGATGGAGGAGGTCCGGCAGCATATCCACCAGCCATTTGCCCATAATCTGGAACGGCCGCTCTGGGATGAAGATTGTTAGCCATGATGTATGAAGCATCGTGAATACTGCCTGAACACACGATGATGCACGATGGCCTATGTGACGACGAGTGAGAAGGCGCGACCAATAATGTGGGGCGACGCGAGATCATGTGACACCACTCACATCCCATTTTATCGTTACCTGCTCATTGGACTACGGGCAGCAGGCATCATCAGGCAGGTAGCAGGTAGGCTCCTTTTCTTTTGGTGTAGGAAACAATAGGTAACTTTTCTATTTTATTTTTCATGATCAAGCTATAACGAATATTTTCCCCTAAAGAGGCACATGTTCGAAAAATGCCCAGTCCGATACCAGTTGGCCGCAATATCGAAATATGATCTTCCAAAGTTCTTTCTCTATCGATGCCTGTTTCCAGCTGCTTATGAAGTCTAGCGTTCATACCGCACGCTGATCATATCGTGTGTAATACCTATTCGAGCATGGGTTAGCCACGGTCAGCCTCGTAATGACCAGAGATTTCTTACCTCCAAGTTTGGCTGTGTATGTGATTTCCGCTGATCCGTACACTGCCTCAATGGCACCTTTCAAGCAATAATATTGATGGTTTCCCATGCGTCTGACTCTTGCCGCCCTTTTGACTCCTTCGGGAATCTTCTTAAGGTCGATTGAGAGTGTTCCGATCCGTTGAGTGGTTGAATCGCGATGCACTGGAGCCTTGCCATCATTGTTGTTGCTATAAATATCGACCTCGGTTTGGGGTTCATGGCCAACCGTTACGGGAAGATCACATTGGTACTCTATCCGTGATGGCCTGCCCTCGGGATAGGATTCACCCTACTCAAGTTAGCATGACAAAATCGCCTTCGTGCAAGTTTGGAATACCTTTTGGATAAACCAACACATTTCGGAAACGACGTGTTCTTGTTCTTTCTCAGACCAAAACCTGCAAGCTGTCAGCAAAAGGGTCACAAGAAAGGAAGCTGATAACTCACGCTTCTTTCGGGTTATGTTTGATTCTATCGTATTTCGTCATCAAGCAGGTTCCGTATGATCTTCTGGCGATTCGAGACGCGACTTCCACCCGAGTGGACGAGGACTGATATCGACTGAGTCCATGCATTGCGGCACCTTTAACCACAGCTGTCCAACCATCTTCCGGTTGAAGGACTTCTGTGCGATTTGAGATAGCCTCCTTGACGCGAGACTTCAGATACTTGCTCTGGCCAAATCCTCCAACCAAAATCACGGCAGCAACGCCCTCTCCAGCCATCCTGATTTGCTCCTTAATGAGGCAGACAACATCCTTCATGATAGGCTCAAAGATCTTGGCCTTCATATCTTCCTGTGACATTGTGTAACGATTCCGCTTCAGACCAAGACTGGGATCGACCTTGAGAGTTAAAGGTTCGCCCTTTGGAGAAAATGTCTTCTTGAACTGTATGTTGTGAGCGAGTTGACCTCAAGTAAAGCCTGGAAGGTTCCTACCGTCTCAAACTCGTTCAAGGCTGGCACAAGTCTCTCGTCAGTCCAGTACTTTTCACCATGTGTTTGCTTCAGATGTCGACGAAAACGCATGTTCAGCATGGAGGAACCGCATTTTCCGCCTGTACCCTCGGTAACTTCTCTCACTTCAACACTGCCTGTTCGTGTTACTTGGTAGGATATCAAGTCAACAGTACCACCACCTGCATCACAGACAACAAACTTGCGGCCTACTTGCAGTGTTGCAGGGCTAAGAGTATTGAGAGTATATAGCGCTGCGGCTTCCTGGATGTTGTCAGCACTGTAACGTCACCATTACTCGAATCTTTGACCTACCGGCTCTGAAATGAGCATGATGCGCTGGTTACCACAGAATCCTGCCATAGCTGCGGCTTGCTCCGTCATCTGTTTTGCTTTGGGTGACCAAATAGCTGGGACCGTGACGACGAAATCCATAGGCGTTGATTTTACTACACTGGGCGACAAACGCTTTCCAAGAACACTGACGAAATGTGACTGGAGACATGAAAGGTAGACCTTGGTGAGGTCCTTTGCTGACTCTCCATCTTTCGTGAGCCCAGATGGATCGTCCAACTTCCTGCAAAGGATTTCGGTCAAACAAGGTAGTAGAGAAAGAACGCAGGAAAACTAACAACTTGAAGTATTTACTTCTTTTCGCCGTTTCGGGGATCTGGAAACCCCACTGCCATCCAGCTGCTACCTTTCGAAGTTCGGTAGGCACCTTTGCGCTGCTCTTGAATGAGTCGCCTGCGGGCCATTCTGTCACAACATGCTGAACATCAGGCTACTGAAGTTAGCGATCTCGCCTATGAGGAAATGTAATGGCAGAGCTCACCCGGCTCGTTTCAGCCCAGGCGACGCCTGAGTAGGTCGTTCCAAAGTCTATAGAAACAACGATTCTGCGACCGGTCATGGCTAAATTTGTTTACTCGAGGTACGATATGGTGTTTCATTACTATGTCAACTATTTGTGGTGGGACGGCCAGGTATGGTCCTGTGATGTATGAGGTATGGGAACTCTGCCAACAGCTCATTCGTGAACAGCAACTTGCCCCAGATTTCGTTCATGTCAATCCCCAATTGGATACATCTGAGATACGTATGTTACCGGAACATTCTTTGCTAACCCGCCGATGAGCTGTTCTGCAGTTCGGGCGCATCCAACCACTCATTGGGCTCATCACTGTGTGACTGGGGTTCTTTGGGCCTCGTCCAGCCCTCACCGATCCGTCATGGAGCAGTGACCACGTTGTTCTTCAGCTTCGGCCACATCCAAGGCTTCGAATTGAGTCGGTTGTCGTTTCCTAAGCATTGCCGTCTTGGCCTTCGACAGAAATCCGGTACAATTGAAAGGCCATTTTGACCCCGGTAACATGTAGTGGAGCTTACGGTGACCGCTCAAGGCGAGACCGACTTTTTGTTGTCACACAACACAGCAAAGGATTAGGTACCTATTAGCTGGCGCCTAATGCCAACAACGAAAGTGTCCAACCACAACATGAGGCTGCAGTTAGGTCCTTGTTGGGCAATCTCAATATCCATTGGCGGTCTTCTGCAGAGTGACCCAGCTGTGCCACATGTGGCTTCATTTCGATTTACCAGACTTAATCAACCAGATTCAGAGCCAATCTCCGGCAGTCACAGAGTCGCAAATGCAAGGCTAGATCATTAGATTTCCTCACTGATGCTTCGCTATCTTCAACTTCTGACACAGGGCACCGATGCCACAAACTCGGGAACGGCGCGCCATCACAGAAACAGAGAAGAAAGTGGTTCGACAACAGAGCAAGCATCTTCTTCACACGCAAACGGGCTTGAAGACAAGTTAACTAGCGAGACCCATTTGCGTCGCTTCACCGAGACCGTACTGGACTCACGGCAACAAGAAATTGAGGACCGGGAAATGGAGAAAGACGAACTGGTACTTCGCGTGGAAACACTTGAACAAGAGCTTGCTAGCACCCAACGCCAGCTCGAAGAGGCTCAGGACCAGGTTTTTCGTCTGCAACCTTGCAGAAAGGACATTACGGAATCAGAAGCAAAGGATGCCTACAAGACTCTTGTTGGAAATGTTCAACGATGGGTTGAAAACCGTGCCGGGCATGTCATCGATGAATTGGAAACCGGCCGGCTCATGAGCAGAGCAGCTCCTCCAGAAGGTTCACGACTTGTCACACTTCTCAGAGAACAATCCAGGCGGTGTATAAATGTGAGTCAATCTGATGAGTTTCAAATCATGGGAGCCATCATGAACTATCTCCACATCACCATGTTTTCCAAGTCGTTCTATTGTCCTCTAGATGATGGCGACGACGGTGGAACCGCTGTCTGGATTGATGAGCTTGAAGAAACTATGTCTCAGTTGCAAAGAGGTTTGTCTCTCCCCCATGGTCGGTACATCTAGCAAGTTGCTAACCTGTCTTGAGATATAACTCAGTGCAGGGAATGGAGAAGTGAAACGCTGACGGCGCTGACACACCAATCTGCCTTCAAAGCTCGACGGCAACGATATATCAATTTTGTTGTCGATGATCTTACTTCTTTACTATCAATTATTGTGCCAAAGACACCTCCCGCAGATCTTCAGGCCTCTGTTCGACGGAGTATCGTGGAGCCTGCGGCAGACCTCGTCCACCAGCTTCACTTAGCACCCAGTATCTATTCCTTGAAGTGGCCAGCTCGGTCGGCCTCAACAAGACTTGAGGTTTACCAATGCTTCAACCTTGCAAATGGGGGGACGCCCCTTGACTTGTCTGGGACCAAGTCCTCCTCGCCAGCAAGGCGTAATGTCATGTATTTATTTGATATAGCTCCCGGACTGTTTGTCGAGAGGATCGAGGATGGGAGAAAACTCGGGTTGAAAGCAATCGTCAAGCCCACCGTGCTCGTTACCAACGCAGGGGGGGATATATCTCAAGGTCCAACGGTAATGAGATGGCTATGGGATGGCATACCATCTTCCCAAGGTTCCAGCCGAAGCGCATCGAGGGCATCAAGTGCAAGAAGTAAGTATGCGAATCTTTGATAGGTCTTCGAGCTCTGACGTGTCTCAAGGGCCAGCTGGATCCTCCGTATCATCATCAGGCAGGTCAAGGTATTAGCATGCATGGAAGGCACGCGTTTTGTTATGAAATATACAAGTCAGCCAAATTCGGGGCACAGCGCTAAGAAGACGGAACAGACAACAGAGAAATAATAGAATGTACGGAGATTTCGATTTAAGTGTTTGTGCAGGATATCGTTTTTGGGGTATTTAAGGAAATCTTGGGCTAGATTTGAACTTTTTATCGATACCAGTAACCACTATAACTTTCCTGCACAACAATGACTGGTATGCTCCGTACTCGACGAGGCCTAGGAGGCAAGGGAGGCAAAGGAGCCGCCGACGCGCCAACGTCTGACACAGGCCGTGGCCGGTTTGAAGTAGGAACCCGCAGAGTAACTCCGGGGTAGGCTGGTCGTTGGGGGAGTGGTGGCGCTGGTGATGCATGAGGGCGTGACTGCGAAGGTCGCATAGGCCGGTCAAGACCGCTGGGTGCAGAATTTCTCGGAAAACGCTGATTATAAGCCCCTGGGGACTGAGGTTGTTGCTGCTGCTGCGAGGGTCTTGGGCTGGTTGGCTTGTTTGGCGACGGGTCTCTGCCTCTAGGAGTAGCTGCGCGCTTGATCTCGAGGGCAGGTTGCTTGGCTTTTTTGGCTGGTGCAGGAGTAGGAGCGGGAGCGGGAGCGGGAGCCTTTTTCACAACTTTTGGCTTATTAGCTGCCGCTGTGTTAGTTGTTGTCCCAGACGGTCCCGGGTTCTGGGTGGATGTCACTGGGATAAAGGGTCGAACACAGTTGCTGATGTAGTCGTGACTGACCCCCAGTGCTCTGGCGTCGGCAATTCCCATGTTGATTCGGTCGATGTATTCTTCCTTGGGATCACTGTCGACGATATATCTTGGGCTGATATATACCAATATGTTGTGCTCCAAATGAGGCTTGTGGACCATGAGTCTGCCCTGCCCGATGCTTTGCTGAGCTACAATTCTCGCCTGGTCTGGACCGCCATTGTTCACAATCCAAGGCACAGGCCGGCGGTACAATGCAGAATCAGCACGCCGTAGCAAGACTGACATGTACTGTTTTCTGTACGCGTCCTTGGAAATGCCTTCATTGACGTCGAGACGAGCCTCGTCGCGGGCATTGATCTCATAGACCAAGCCTTCAACCCAGTGGCCTTGGGCCTCAACGACATTTGCGTATCCGCGCTCATTGATCTGCCATCTGTAGTCTACAAGCTTTGCAGAGCCGATGAACTTGCTTCCAGGGCATCTTTTTTTCATCTGCTGTAGATGGAGGTTGCTTCCATAGGCAAAATAGTACTTGGTGGACTGGCCTGTGTCTTCATCTGCATGTGTGTTCATTTTGAAAATCTTTCGGGGGCATCAGACTCCGAGCATCCGATGATCTGGTCTGGTATGATCTGGTATGGTGCGGTGCAGGTACGGGGAGGAACGTGTGGTATGTTGCGTTATGTTGCGTTTTTGGCACAGCAGAAGAGTGTGATAGTGGGCTGCTAACGTCGATTAAGATGTGATGGGAATCGGCTCCCTCACCTCACGCGAAAGAAAAAACAGGAAATCGGTCAAACAAGCAACGTCCACGTCAACTCTGCCAAAGCATAAACTGACTTACGTACAGTAGTCGCGCTCGGCGCCAGCAGCGCTGGACAGGCGGAGTGGACTGCTGGGCCTGGAGCTCGCTGTCACATTGGGCAGCAACTGAGTCAGATTTTGACAACAACTCATGGCCAATTGCCAAGGTCCACGTTAAGACGACTTGTTAAACAGCTAGCCGGTGGGTATTGCAGGGTATGTGCAGCTATCCCCCAGAATACCGACTGTTTGGCGAGCCTCAATGGTAGGGAGAGGAACCAGCTGTCGTCTGATACTGCAGCCTTAGAAGTTTGAGACGCTACGAGGCGGCCCAGCCCGCTCCTTTTCCATGTTGGGCGTTGGCACCCCGGCCCCTCGGCAGACCCCCGTAC
>LXHY01000149.1:0-124255 GCA_002093855.1 Fusarium praegraminearum | reverse complement strand
CCGGTGGAGGAGTGTGGGGAGTAATAGGAGTCGACTTCTTCTTGGTCGCCGGGGTCTTCTCAGATACCATCACTGCAGAATCCTGAGATGCACTGGACTCGGTTTCGCTGACATCCTCATCAATGTCCATCTCATCTGGTTCCGGAGACGGAGGCTTGCTGGGAGTGGCCTTTTCCTTAGGCTTTGAAGGAGAAGACACTTGGGCGGGCTTGGGGGTGGGCTTCAGACGACGAAACTTGAGTGCGGCTGTCTTACCAGCACCATCTCTTCCATCATCACCGTCGCTTGGCTTGTCACCACCACGATCCTCCGATCCACCATCACTGGAATTGCTCGCTTGCTCATCTCCCTCATCCTCATCTTCTGATGAAGAAGGAACTGTGGAAATCTCCTTGGGATGAGTAACGCGGACGTGTTGACGATACTGCTTTTCAGTCATGGATCCAACATAAGCACCACACTTCTCAAAATAGGCGCACTTCTTGAGAATTTGCGAGGCATCAGTTACATGCCCATGACTGACTTGAGAAGGTGCAGATTGACCAGCGACGCTCTGCTTAGCAGCAGCAGTACGAGAAGCAAGAGCCATAGCTCCAACGGCCTTCTTCACCACTTCCGCTCTGAGACTATTCAGTTTCTCCTCACTAATGGTTTGGAAGTCCTTATTCCCTTGACTCGGCATGTTCACCTTGACTGGTCTGTCTACAACAGGCTCCAGGAGGTCCCAGAGTTGGTAAACGTGACAGTCCAGGTGCATGATACACTCGTTGATGCTGCGTGGTATGAGGGTTCGAACGCCATCCTTGTCCTTCTTACTATACTCATAGAAGCTCAGCTTGCAAAATGGACAAGCATCTATCTTGAGGTCGGCGTGATAGTTCTTGAAGTGTGTCCATACGCCATGGGAGCTAAGGTGCTCAAGATGGGGAACAGAGCAGCTCGGAATGGGGCATTTCTTGGGAGGATCTTGGACAGCAGTGGTCCCAAAATTGTCATACCATGCAAGAAGAGGGTATGTGAGAAGACGCGGCGGCTCCTTGAGTTTGTACTGGGGTCCCCACGACCTTATCTCTTCCGCGAACGCCTCTGCGATGGGATTGGTGGGAGCATTGGTCGTCAATGACCCTGGGACATTGCCTTTCTGGATACCATAACCCTGCATTTTCTTCACCTCATCTGGATGCTTGTCTCCCAGATGCTTGATCTGATGGTTCTTGTCCCACCAGCCAAACAGAGCATCATCGCAGAAAGGACACTTCCGTTTGGCATGGGCAGTGAAGACATGGATGTTCAGTTCTTCATTCTGATCCAGTCGCCAAGTGAAGCTGCAACCTTGGAAGGGGCACATGTTTGTGCGCTTCAAAAGTATGTTGCGCAGATCGCTAAAGCCATGTTGGAGTTCGGCTTGCTCAGTGGGTGTCAGGATAGCCTTGGAATACATGGGGACGTTGCCGGAAAGACGATGGATCTTCTCAGCGGGCGCTGCGGTAATGGGTAAACCGATTTCAGCATCTGCTGGCCAGGCTCGTTGGTCTTGAGTGGTGAAGATGCTGGGTTGTGTGGCCCATGTGTGTGCTCGATCATCAGGCCCAACGGTGTTGCTGGCTTGGAAGAGAGGCTCAGAAGAAGTGACAGGTGGCGCGGGAACAGCCTGCTCAGGCCTGTCCTTAGAATGGTCTTCGGGCTCTTTTTGTTCAGGAATGCTTGGAAGACCAAACAGTCTCGGTGCTTCGTCCTCATAATCGACGTCATCCTCAGCTCCGCCAGTGACACCTGCTTGAGGAAGACTTGGAAGATTGGAATCCTTCATTGTTTCATCCCCGTCGGCGTCCTTATTGCCACCCCCACCACCATCGTCTTCGTCACTGCCAAACAAATCTCCATACATAGAATACCTCCGGTGGTCATCGTCATCACCTAGGCCACCTGCAAGATCATCATCGTCTTCACCTTCGGCGGGTGGAGATGGAAACCCAGGAAACTTTGGCCGGCTAGTTGCCAGGACACCAATGTCAGACTCCGGTTTACCATCTGGATTAGATGCACCTGCGATTGCTAGAGTGGAAGGTAAACGAAGACCCTCTGGACCACTAACTGACTTGCTCCTGATCTTCAGCAGACGAGGTGCCTTAAAAGCCTCTGAGCGACGCCTCGACATTGGAGTCCAGAGTTTGCCGTTCGTCGTGACTGAAAGGTCGTCGCTCGGGTCGATTGGTTCGAGTGGCGTCGGATCCGCAGGGTATCCAGAAAGTATGTCGACGGACTCGCCATCTAGATCATAGAGTTGGAGAGCATCCCGTCTGAATCCACCTCCATCTATTTCATTTTGCCTCAGGGCGTTTTCGTCGAGTCTCAAGCCCCAGGAATTATGCATGTTTATGCAGGTAGTCCAGTTGGCATTCTTTGTTATCTGCACAAAGGAGACTGTTACGAAAGGAGATGTAATTGACTTTCTGATGTCATGCCAATCATCATCTGTCGCACCAGCTCCAATGTAATAAGACGGCGAGTCCATGTCTTGGACCTGAAGACTGTCAAACGAAGGTGTCTCCGTCAACAAGAAGCAACTCTCTTCAGGGTCTGTGCCCGCGAAGTCCGGAGGCGTCACCAAAATGCACAGTTCCCTGATGGCGTCAAGAAACTGCTCTACTGTCGATGACAACCGAGGCATCTCAACAGAGAAACCTCCCCCACTGAACCAACCAGGGAACAGACGACAGTGTCCGGGACGCCAATTTACGTGGGCAGTTCTGTAGAAGTTCGGAGATTCTCTCAGTTTCTTACCAAGGTCTCTCGGGGTATCCCCGTTAGGGGTTCCCGGGATGCCCATCTTCCACGATTTCACATCGCGCCGAGGCTTGATCTGGAAACCGTCAATGACAAGCTCGCCATCTGTTTTCGGTTTGTGACCTTCAATTAAGAAGACCGAGTCAATCTTCCGATAGACAGATGCATCAAAAGCCTCAGTGACCATCTCGCAGATTTGACGGTATGCCTGGTTGAATGGCTCCGCGCCGTCACGTAATTGCCGTGTGATAAGATGCGGGTTGGGTTTTGGGTAGTAGTTGGGCAACAGGATAGCTTCCAATCCAGGGTTCAGCCAGCAACAGTCAACCATCCAGCTAGCACCGGGGTTGTTGACTGGGTGCAGTAATTCCCACACCCATTGGGGAAGGCCCATGGCACCGTAGACAATAGGGACAGTCCAATTGGTCTTGGGCTTTTTCTTATCAACGAGTCGAAACAAGGCATGATGGTGCGCCGAACTCTCGGGTGCTCCGAAAAGGACGTTCAACGTTTTGCAGAAGTGGGCGTTGTACTGATTAGACCCATATTTACCAATCTTAAAGGTGTCTGCATCGGCCATGGGCAACACCATGTAAGCATAGCTAATCACTTCATCCTCAGGTCCATTCGGAGCATTACCAAGAGAGCGCCCAATCTTGATTGTGTCTGATTTAAGACGGCCGTCGCTGGGCTCCCAGTGCTGCGGGGCTTTGTTGATGTCGGTGTGTCTGTTATCGATGAAAAGAGCACAGCAATCCTTGTGAGACCTAGTACTGTCGGCAAAGTGCCCGTGTAGAAAATCCATAACAGGACTTTCCTTAGTGAGAGGTAGTTGGTCACGAAAGCAATCATTTAGCTTCCCGAGCTTTCGGCTATACCACAAAAGAGTGAAGTCTTGGTATTCGTAGTCCTTAACTTGCAGCAACTGGCGTAGAACCTTTGAGAATGATCGCCACTTCCGGGGAACAAAGGGCAAGCGGCCGTAGCGGCCGTATAGATAAGTCCATCCGTCTGTGAATAGTGCAGTAGTCTCATCTTCTGGGATGTAATCGTCGGTCCAGCCTATGAGATCATCGTCGTCGTCTCCTCCACGAAGGCTCAGGGTTGGCTCCATGGCCCTAGGGAATGGTAGGGGGTGAATTGTGGCTTCCTCGGCTACAAGTTGTCAGTTTCGAATGAAATGAGTGTCTGGAAAGTCAACTTACATTTCAGAATCTCCTTTCCCCAGTTGCGGCGGTCATGAGCCGTAAGAAAATGCAGTGGCGGCCTGAAGTTATACCTGGGAACCTCTTTTTCATTGAGCCCCATCATCATGGCGATTTCTTCAAGAGGGTTATCGACAGGGGCTGCGGGTAAGCCAAAGTACATGGCAGTAAGCCTTGTCGGCAGCGAATCTTCAATGCCCTTGAAGCGACCAGCAAGTAGTGCTTCGTATCTCTTCGCATTGGCGGCCTGCATCTCCCTGACGTCGTTTCTTTCAGCGGGCGCCAGCATGCGGTACTGGTGATGAGTGAAGGATTTCCTTATGACATCCTCGATAGCCGTATCTGACTCCAAGGCCTTGGTGAAATACCGGTGTACTTTCTTCCATCGCTTGCTTTCCGGTCCGATCATGAGGTCGACACGTTCTTTAGGCGGGTCGGGTTGCTGTAGCCAGCTGTCCGAAACCTCCGCCGCCAAGGACGTTGAGATGTCAGGGACTTCCTCCATCAAGCGGGCTGGTCAAGTGATAGATGACAAAAGAAAGTGGTGACCAGAACGAAAGCTGGGCAGAAAATCGCGTGTCTTTGGGTATAATAAAAGATGAAAGAGCAGACACAAGGGAACAGAACTCCAGCAAGAGGGTGTACAAGTGGAGTACGCTGTAAGCAGTTGAGTGAGGAAAGAAAGAGAGAGAAAGGATAAAAATAACGAGAATATAAACGGGAACGAGAACAAGTGAATGACGGGATGTGCGGTATGTTAAGTCCCACGCCATGAAGGAGTGTCTTTGAGAGGAAAGCTGGGTGAGTGGCCGCACAGGCCCAAGTGAAATGCCATTGTTCTCGACGCTGGTATCTGACGCATACCGAATATGGTTTCTGGTGGTGTCGAGGACAAAGAGAAGTACTTAGCTCTTTGACGAGTTGTGGCTTGGTCTGTGTCTCTGTCGTCCTTAGCCGGCATCACCGTTGGTCCTTTGAGGTTAATTGCCTTCGTAGTCCAGACATTGGACAACTGGATAACTGTCGCAAGGCCGCATTACATCGACACAAGCCTCTGACAGGAAACAGAAATTCGCCTGCAATTGTCGACAATGCATGGAGCCATCATGATCCATAGAATAGCAACCGTATCACAGCGACGGGTGTCAATGGTATGCGCGTGTTGCTCAGATTGGTGAATCCAATACCCGGGCTCAACCCGAAACGGGTTCACAATAACGTCTGTTGACACAAATTTAGCAACAAGAAAGGTCAAAGCTTCCAGTACCTTTTGATCGAGCCACAAACCAGCCTCTTGTGTCTGGTTTTAATTGAGGGTGGGTATATTTCTTTGTTCTCTTTCCTGGCGTGGTCACCCGAAAGGAGGGGAAGCTGAGCCAATGCGAACAAAGAAACCGAGTCTCAATGAAGCATCAATAGCATGTAGCAATCTTGCAATTCGGCCTCTTTGTTGAGAGAAATCTCAGAGAATTTTGAAATCACGAGAAGGTAACGGTCAAGTTCGTGAATGAAGTCGTTCATTATGGTATTGTAAACGATCCTTTGTTTGAGATCTGCGATTGACATGGCGTACTTGCTATGTCAAATCATTCCGCATACTGTCGCACCAAATCCTCCAGTTTCTCCTGGCAATCGGCAAAGTAATTGATGGCCTGGATGATCTTACCTTCACTTGTGCCAAAGCCACTTCTGGTGAAAGCCATTCTCCACGCGCTTTCATTTTTGATCAGAGCATTGTAGTCTTTTGTCTCCCAGCTCTTGTTGGCGGGACCTTGCGCAAAGTAATCCCCGAGTTTTCCATCCCACTCCGACAGCTTAGCAGAAGCAAGTCCGTTAAGCAGATTTGGGGAGATTGTAATATGTTGGATGCCTGCAAGCTGCATAACTTCATCGACCGACGTGAGTGACGCAGCTAGAACTTGAGTGCGGAACGAATGGTTGATGTAGTAGGCCTGCGCTTCGCGACAAAAGTCAAAGGCTTTATGCTCGTCAACATAGCTGAGGGTTGTTAGCATAGTAACAGCAATGCATAATATGGCAACTCACCCTGCTTCAAAATGAACCTTGAGCTCATTAACATAGGGTGCAATATAAGTGCACTGTGCCTCTGCAGCCAATGTAGCTTGTTCCATGCAAAACATGGTCGTAGCAAGTGTAGCGATTCCTTTCATTTCCAGTGCACGACATGCTTGAAGGCCTTCCCAAGTGGCTGGAATCTTAATGCACACCCTCTTTGTGTCAAATTCGGGTGCCAGCGCCTTGAAGATGTCGACGATTCCTGGAGGGCTGTGAGTATGTACTACGGCAAAGGACGGGACACATCTTACTGTGAGCATCGCTTATTGTGCCATCGGTCGAATAAGACAGCTTTGGGTTGGTCTGAATGTGCACGTAGCCCGTCACGTTTGGGACGATTAACAGTTGCAATTTGACCATCTTCCCCAGTCAGCAATGTGCATTGTTTCGAGTGTCTGGTGTCCTACCAAGATTTGAACAACGAATTCCTCAAATGTCGCGGATCCTTGAAACTCTTTCAAGGCCCCTCGACTTTTCTCGATAGCATCTTTGACCAAAGCGTCGTGATGCAAAAGAGGCTCCCCTGCAAGAGGCCTGGAGATCTCGGAGAATGCAATGGCCTGGACAAATGTTAAGATCATGCCGGAAAAACAAACCAGGAACCTACCTGGTTAGAAGTACAGTCCACAAAGGGACCTAATTCATGAGCAACTGTATCCAGGTCAGTCAATGTACAGAAGACGAGTGCTTGGGTCAGTACCATTAGCGTCAAGGGTATCGCAGTCAACCTGAGTGGTCTGACGGAGGGCGTCTAACAGTGTCGTCATGTTGCAGGGTTGGAGAGATCAATGAATAATAGTGATGCGATCTGCTGAGAAGATAAAGTATTGTATCGTGCTATGAATGAGATTCAGGCCGGCAGTCGAGGTATTTGACTGTATCGCGAGCTTGGTGAATAAATGCTGATGGAGTGGCATCACTCAAGTAAAGTCAACGAGCTGGACTAACCCCCACTCAAGACGCCAGCATCTTTGGAAGCTTTAGCAGCCATTCGCTCGGCTTGACTTCCCCAACGGCCATCAGCTTAGTTGGTCTTTCGCCTCCATTTCCACTATTGCTGGGGTGTCGCAATAAACCTCGCATTAGGAAGGGTTTCTTTTCGCCCAGGCAGCCGCATTTCACCATCTGGGTCTGGTATTGATGGAGTAGCAACTTCCTGGGCCAATCTCGACATAACGATGTGGTCATGCGGGGAACTGGTGGATCAAGGAGGAGGTAGCTCTTGGGATAGCTCCATCGCTGAACTGTCCGACTGCAACTTTCCTCTCGTAAAGGGATTGCACCAGGGAGTCAAACCGGCAGTTGCCAGTCGATTGAGCTGTCACATAAAATAAGGGTCTCTTGTGCTTGACAATGCATGATAACATTGGGTTTAGCGGCGATCAATGGGAAGCCATGGATTAGGAATGTGCTGAAGTTGGGGGGAAGCATCATCATCTCCAATTACAACACGTGACAAATCACGTTTCTCTTCCCCAGGAATTGCCCGATTCGGTCATCTATCCAAGAAATCTGCTATCCATAGCAAATCGAAGTCGAACCACTCCGCCAGTAAGCTCCAGCTCAAGGTCAAGTTCAGCTAACGCCTATTTTCTACCGGCGTGTTGCTCATGGACTGAGTTCGAGTCTCCTCACCGCCTAGGACGACAATGAACCCATCCGCCAACCCATAATGCGACCACCAAGATGCCTCTTCCCCGCCGCGGAGATCCTCCTCAAGGCTCCCCCAAGCAGACGGTGCATGTCCTCTGCCGCAGCCTTCCAGCCGCCCAGAATAGTCGCTGCCATACCATGGAAGGGCTCTTCGTTTTTCCTATCGAATAGACTGTTTGATCGATCAACATGCCTCGATTTTGTCGTACTCCGCCGCGCCAATGGCATTCGCTCGACGTCTGCTTCCGCTTCCACTACATCTGACTCGACATTATCTTCCTCCTCTACGGCGAATCATTCTACCTCTATGCATAAAGATCACAAAGTCGCTCCTCATCGTAAACGACAGGCTCAACGTCGCGAAAAAGCAGCAGCTGAAGCCGCTGAAGCCGCTGCTCGAGGCGAAAAGCCACTCCCTCCCGATGCATCCTCTCTACTTGCAGCACACGCTGCTTCGCAAACCAGTCCTCTACGCCGCCACCTCTCCGCATGCCTCTCACTAGCCAAACCCCGATTGACGATACTCGTTGTTCTTACCGCTATGGCAACATACGCTTTATACCCTGTCCCCGAAATGCTATCGCCGAGCACTACCGAGACGCCGAGTTTGAGTCCTTTAACATTATTATTCCTCACGATTGGCACTACATTTTGCTCAGCTAGCGCCAATGCCTTGAACATGCTTTACGAACCCTCAACCGATGCCAAAATGGTCCGAACTCGAAACCGACCTTTGGTGCGAAATCTCATCTCCAAGCGAGCTGCAGTCTTGTTCGCAGTTCTATCTGGATTCGTTGGAACGGGCGCATTATACTTTGGCGTCAATCCCACCGTTTCCGGACTAGGTTTCGCCAATATTGTTATCTATGCCGGGATGTATACACCTCTTAAGGCTGTAACAGCTTTCAACACCTGGATTGGAGCTGTAGTTGGTGGTATTACTCCTCTCATGGGTTGGGCTGCGGCTGCTGGTGAAACTGCAACCAAGGACGGCTCGTGGCGTGAGCTGCTATTTGCCAGCGACGGATCCTCCATTGGCGGCTGGATAATGGCCGGTCTCCTATTCGCATGGCAATTCCCCCACTTCATGGCCCTCAGCTGGCCAATCCGTGAGGAATACAAGAAAGCCGGTCTTCGTATGCTAGCATGGACAAATCCCGCCCGTAACGGCCGTGTCGCTCTACGATACAGCTTTGTTTTCATCCCAATCTGTTTGTCTCTTTGCGCCGCAGGGGTTACGGAGTGGTCATTCGCCGTTACCAGCTTCCCCATCAACGCCTGGCTCATTCGAGAGTCTGTGCGCTTCTGGCGGTACGAGGGCAACAAAGGCAGCGCCAGAGGTCTTTTCTGGGCGAGTGTGTGGCATCTTCCCGGTGTCATGATCCTTGCTCTGTTACACAAGAAGGGCATGTGGACCAGGGTCTGGAGGAGTGTATTCGGTGAGGACGAAGGAGAGTGGGAGGAGGAAGAGCTCGACGAGATGATGAGCGTGGCCGTGGCAAACACGAATACCCACATGCAGAACCAGAAAACTGTGCGATGATGTGTAGGATAAATGAACGAATACTGTAACAACAATTGTATGAACGTGTCAGGAGGTAAATCTAGCATTTTGGCTGCTGCATTGCTATTTTTCGCAGCTGATATACCACCAATGTATTAGATCATTTCTCACAGACACCAAAATTGGAAGACATTCAAAGAATATCGCTTTCTAATCAAGCGTGTCAATTGATTGCAAAAAAGACAAGATGCGCTACCAAATCCCACATGCATCCTCGTGTCGTGGTATCTCTATCTCTAGTATACAAAGGAGATGTACGTTGACTATTCCTCATCACCACCATTTTAAAAGCAAAAAAAAGACAAAAGACAGTAAAGACATGACACATCCAAAACAAATTAACCATGCGTTATTGTCGTCATAATCGCTCAAAACGCCATAAACACCTGTGTGGCCCATGCTGCTCGCCATGCAGTAAAGAGAGTTGTATGCTGAATTATAAGGATTGACGGAAGGAGAGGACGGCGAGACTGGGCGAAGCAAGCCTTGATGAGGCTGAAGTTGTAGAAAGGATTCGTCGAGTGGCCAGGTTGGAGAACAAAGGAGTGAGTGATGGGGTGTTAAACACCTCGTCCTGGCCTGTTAATGAGATTCCCAATACCCATATCCGAACTTTGGGGTCGCTGCGCCATGTACTGAGGGCTGTTGCCCTGGCTGTGGCCACCGTGATGATGCCCGTAGTGTCCAACGCTGGCGTTTGAGCTCACGCTCGACGAGTATCCGTGACCGCCATAGCCAGGGGCGTAGGCAGCGCTGAGGTTGTAGTGGACTGCGTTTGCCATGTGGTGCGGCTGCATTTGCTGGTACGAGTTGCTGGCCGGGGCCACGATGGAGGATACACTCGTCTCGGGGCTGCTATACGATGCGTCTAGTTCGTCAACCGGTGTTAGGCCCATGCCCGAGATGCCGCTGTCGTCGTCATACCCTGAGAGAGCGCCGGACTCGAGTCGGTCACGACGGGCTGCGGCGCGGGCGGCGCTTTGCAGATTCTTGAGGCCATTCGACATGCACTGTAACATACATATTAGCAATCACTCATGGAGAATTGGGGTGTCTTTAAATTACCTTGGCTTCGACAACGTTCCATTTCTCGCCCGTTCGAGCTGCGAGACCGCTCCAGATCTCCTTCCTCATGGCCATGTACTCCTTGGCCAAGCGTTGGAGCTTGAGGTTGTCCCAGTCATCGGCACCCTTGCGTTCCAGTAATCGTTCATGACGCTTACGGCAAGCATTAGGTGTCTTGGAGGGGAAGTAGTTGGCTTGAATCTGTCCCCAGTTGAGACCCTGCATACGTGCGGTGAGCAACTGCTGGTCGTCTTGGGGTGTCCAGGCTCCTGAACTGGCCCGGTGCTGGACGGGCTCCTGAACGGGCTCGGGAATAGATACGGGAGGAGCTGAGGATGTGGGGTACGGGTCGTATGTAGGTTGTTGTGTTTGAGTTTGAAGAGCGAGTGAGGAGCCAGCTGTGGTACCCATGCCGTAGTAGTTGGGCATGGTCATACGCTGCTGGTTGTACATTGGAGAAGGGGCCAGAGAGACTGGGATCGCATTATAGCGATTCTGAGAGGAGCTAGGAGCCCGGGTATGTTTTGGCATCATGGAGGCGGATGTGTAGTAGCGAGTAGTGAAGGGATTCAGAGTGAATCCTGGTAACGAGATTACGGATTAAGCGTAAAATAGGACAAGGCCAAAACTGTCCGGGTCAACCGGTCTGGTCTGGTCTTGGTCTGGTCTGGTTCGGTCTTGAAAGAGGCGGCCCAAAAAGAAATGGAGACTCGACCAAGCGAGAAGTCCTTTTTTAGTCGTGTAAGTGTAGTAGTAGCGAATGGGTTTACTGAGATGAGAGAGATTGAGTCAAAGGAAACAAGGCCCAGTAGGTCAGAAAAGCGCCCAAGTGAAAAATCCACAAAGTGACAGGAGTAGGAAAAAAGGAAACAAGGAAAATGAACAAAAAGAGAATATTGCCTGAGCGAAGGAAGAGTTGTTGCTGTTGTTGTGATGAGAATGGAGAAAGGGAAAGACGAGGCCAAAGAAAGGCCGGATATGAAGCAGCTTTAATGTCCCAAGACGAGGGTCACGACATGCTGGGAAAGGACAAAGACCAATCTTGAGTTGGGCGGCTCTGGGAGTGAAACAGGAACAGGAGCTCAAAGAGGCAATGAAACAGCACACTTGTGTCCGAAAGAAGTGGTTTCTCTTGAACGGGTCGAGGATATTGGTCTGAAAGGCGTCTGTTTGAACAGTGGGCGGTTAAAGAACTGGAGTGATGGGCGGCTACAAGAAAAGAATTATGGATAAGATGTCTCCACGGCGTTGAACAGAACAAGATATGATATTCCTCCGGTACTACGAGGGTTTGAGCAAGCGCCAGCAGTTCAAGGTTATGGTTATGGTTACGGGTATGGGGTCAAAAAGTTGGATAACGATAATAAAGCTAGAAGCGAAGAAAGCCAGGATCTCGACAGCCAGCCGATCTGCATATGTCTGCCAGGCCCATGACATATTGAGCGCCTGGGGAAATTGGAACGGGGTTGTTGCATTGCATGTGGTGTGAAGAAGCGCGAGAGTTGACGGGAAGCAAGACGGGAGGACTAGAGCAAGACAAGGATGCAAATCATAGTTGCACCGGCATATGAAACAAGACGTCCAAAAGTAAACAAGAATGTCATTGATTCAGTAGGAAAGACCAGCTGAGCAACAGATCAAAGAGTCCATACAAAGGGCTTCTTGGTGTTGAGATGAAGAGTGTGGATCTATGCGGCCACTAATTGGCCCGTTTGTTCTCGAGGCGCGCGTTTAAGTCAAATTAGGCGACTCTAGAAATAGTTAGCTCGTCTATTTTAAAATCCATGGCGGGTCTTTACTGGGCAAGTACCGTCCCTTGCAAAATCATAGTAAAGATACTTGTCGTCGATCAACAGACGAGCGCTTGCGATGGATGGACCCTAACAGGTCACCAGGCGTATAACAAAGCAAAAGATGGGCCGTTTCAGGTTGACTCATAATGGCTTTTTCTCTTCTGATGACTAAACTTTATCAATAATACTAAATACAGCATGTCTTCGTGCTGCCGCTGTTGTAGACTGTAGATCTAAACTTCCTGGGGGTGGACTACCAGGCGCGGGGGGGTTGCTCTTAGCGTCCGTCAACTGTGGCTCCTCCTGTGGCTACAATTCAGGGGATCGCGGCAGGGCAGGTCCAAACAAGCATAATCACATCGTTAATGACCGTTTCAACTGACGAACCAACGACAAGTCAATTGAGCTCTGAAATTGATCCTACTCTCTATCACGACTCTCTCAATACTCTAGCAATGAAGCATTGTTCATTCAAGAGGCTGCTATCATAGTCTGCCTCCCCTACTGCTGCTCACTCACGCGTTTGCACGCGATGTCTCCACCAAGACGTCGCTCTTTCCGTCTTCAAACAGTCGAACGCCACGTTATAGAGAGCCCCAGAACTAAAGCAATATCAACTGCCGGCATCATAAATGACAGTCAGGAAAGGACGCCAAAGTCCGAGTCTCTAGAAGCCCCTGTCAGGTTGCAAGTTACCAAGTCCCCTGTCAGGCTACCAACCTCCAACTCCAAGTCCAGCTGCTTCAGCTGCCTTCACGGGCACGAAAGCCACGACCTTGTCGACACGCAGATTGCAAAAAGACTTCACTGGTACCTGGACAGATCCACAATGGGCAAGCGCGTAGGTGATGCCTCTCGGGCTATCCTGCAACTTACCGGCATGTGGCCGTGGGAGTTCGCCGCCGGTTTCTTACCTAAAAAGTGGAATATCAGCATGCTAGAAGATATAAGAAAGCTTCTAAAAAGTGTTTGCAAAAGCGCTAGAATTAATGGTCCTGGGCCTCATACCAAGATTGTTCAAAACTTTCTCCTGGGGTGCGCAAAGAAGCGCGATGCACGCTGTCCACATCTTCAACATGGCGATGTGCTGGATGCCATCGACCATTTCAATTCAGATTTCTACACGAAAAGGGAGGTCATAACGCCTGTCAATACTCCGCCTCTTGCACGTCGGGCAGAGCAAATAACAGTGCGGGGGTCTGATGAGGCAAGCGGTGGTGATGAGAGCCATGATGATGAAACTTTCGAGATACCCGATTCAGAGAGCGAATGGGAAAATTGGTCCGGCTTCAATTTTGATGATCATGTTGAACCAGAGGCGGCCACTGTGGCTGTGAAACGCTCCAGGTCGCCTTCGTTGGGTGCTTTGCTGGAAAAGCGTCCACGTACAACAGCCCCAAGCAATCCATACCACGGCACCAGTGCTACGATACTTCGAGATCCAGCGCCGCCGAGCAATGTATGCGATAATGGAAACGTCACGGTGGTCCAAGATGCAGCTGTAGGTCAACTTCTTTCACCTCTGCTACTGCTCTACTAACGTCTACAGTCACAAACTGACACAATACCAACACATCGTCCCATGGACTTTGCAGATCTTGTTCATGAGTTTGAGTTCATCGAGAGCGAAAAGAAGAAAGAGTTCAATGTGGTCACTCATTCACTTCACGAAGTCACAACTTCAATCGAAGACAACGAGGCCAATGAAACAAAGTTGGGCAGCGAAAAAGTCGAAAAGCTATGTACAGACGTCAAAGAATACGAAGTCGAGAGGGAGAAAATAACAAAAGGCATGCGCTTCGTCCAGGAGCACCACGGGGACATGGCCATGAGCGCCGAAGATCTTGCAAAGTCAATACACAAGTACTCAATAAGACTTGAAGAGTGCGACCGGTTGATCGACCAAGCAAACACGGATGTGTTGGACGAGCTAGAAGCTATAGCGCAGAAAGACTTTGACCTACGGGCCGAAGAGAAGAGGCTAAAGTCTCGCGGCCAAGAGCTCCTTCGAGAGGTGAAGTATTCCGCCGCTATAAAAACAATGATGAGGCTAGGGCCGTCGGGGATGGCGACACTAATAGCCAAATTGGAGACTAAGAATGTTCCTCTCATTGCTATGGCTGAGGATATTATTACACAACGTACTGCTGCGTCTCTAGGCAATATTTTTGAAGACGACGGTACATGGGAGCAAAGACAGGCAGCGGGATGATGAATGGGCCAGAGATACTGTATCTCCGCAAGGATTGACGATGATGAGACAGGGATTATCCGTATATACAAGGGGCAATCGACGACCGCATCACGAAGACATTGCTCTCGCACTACGCTTCAAAGGCGTGGCCAGTCCCGCCAACTTGCAATTATTCATGAGCGACTCTTCTACGTTATCAAGCACGCCTGATATACCAGAGCATTTTTATGTCTCAGTTGCTAAACAAAAATACCCCGTCTCTCAAAGGTTAACAGAGCTTGTCTGTCGATCTTCCTAGGGACTAGCGCTACATATATACTGTCACAGTCCCAGATTCGGGTTTCAATAATCCGATTCAACTGGAGACATCAATACATAATTAAATACCACATTTCAATTGACGCTCAAATGAGCCAGCGTCATATTCCCTTGGTTGATCTTGATCATACTTGCGCAAAGTAAGTCGGTGTGAGAGTACCAACGTAGTCTTGCGATCTTCCACTAAAACCCCGACACACGGTTTGTTCTCCGGCACGTCTTTATTGCCGTACTTCACAAAAAAGCCATATTGTCACTACACGAAATAATCGTCCTCACAAAGCCTAAACAGCCCATCAATGGAATTCAAGCTGGAAAGAGGCACCTCTTGGTCTACTTCCTTTGTCGTCCAACTACCCTGTACTGTCGAACAAACCAACACATCATTTCCCGTCCTTCATCACATCAATAAGCACCTTACTTTATGTGGAGTGGCAATAAAGTAATATCGTCCATTGCTGCCTATTCATTTGATCTGTTCCGATGATTCGCAGGGTAGGTGTGCGTATGGTTGGTATCCTGTCACATATCATCACGACAACCATCCAAAATGTGACATGTCTACGTCCTTAGTTGGATCAGATCCAAATGGTAGGGCTGAGACGTAATCCTTGCCAGTCTTTGTTCAAACACCAAACGTCATGGTCAAATGCACTCATGATCATTGATGTCTTTTGTAATAGGCTATACAGTCTTGCACGGGAACGTTGCCTTATGGATACAAAGCAGGGGTTACATGCAGGCGCACTACATCTTGAAGGGGAGATTTAATACACATTGAGTGAGGCTGAATCGGAAGAAAATGGTTGCCTCTTTGAGTCGCCTACAGACTGCAACCCTGGTGTTGCAATATGCAGGTGAGATTCTGGCTTTACAGCAGGCAGCCAAACGCACCTTGGCTTTGCTGGTAGGAGAATTCGCTACTAGAGCCGCTCTAGAGTCAAATTTGGGTTGATCTTTTTGTTCATTCTGCAGTTCTCTAGCAGTGGCAGCATCGAAGTACCAGCAGTGCCAACAGCCGTCATGGCAGTAACTTGCATTCTTCAATACCTATAAAGAGGCATCATCTTCTTTTCATCCTTAATTTCACAGACGATCTCTCGCTTTCCCAAACATACCTATTCCAGCAACATTTCTATCCCGTCATTTCATTAGAGAAGACAATATCTTGGTCAATTTATTTGCTTTGAGGCCATTATTTACTTCTTCACTCTGAGTCAACATTCAGCATAAATTAGGCAAAGATGCCGTCCTCAGCCAGAATGCAGAGTAGGCGGCTATTCGCAGGAGGATCTATAAGCCGCCTCTTGGATCTCCTCTTGCCCGGCGGCAGCGGTATTACCTCCGTCGCATTCATCGCCTACATCGCACCCTATCTCATCGAAGTCGCTGCAGATGTCTTCCAACGACAGTGCGTATCGACCATTGAGATTCATGGACACGACGAGATCTTTACCTATGTTATGAGCTGGGTTGCTCGGAACAACAAGCTATCGCGCAATAACCATCGCCTTCTTGCTTCCAGCAGCACTAGCAACGAGCCCTCTCACCACATGCGCGGTCTTCCCAGAGGGAATGAGAACAACGAGGAAGAAGACTCAGGTGATGACATCGACCCTTCGGCAAGTCTGGATGTTCTTCGATCCAAGATCTCGCTGTACAATGCGCGACCTCTGCACTGGACTCCCTCTGTCGGCACGCACTGGTTCTGGTACGAGAACCGCGTCGTCTCATTCACCAGAACTTCTGCCAACGACACACCGATGCCTTTTGGTCTGCGATCCGAGACTGTCGTTCTCTCCTGTCTCGGAAGAAACCCCGACATCCTCAAGAGCATCATCTACAACGCCCGCATCGAGTACCTGGAGAAACAACGCGGCCGGACAAGCATCTTCCGCGCAGTGCAGTCTCATGGGGAAATGCACTGCTGGGCAAGATCCATGTCCAAGCCCACCCGTCCCATGTCGACTATCGCCCTAGAGGAGCACATCAAGCAGAGTCTCATCAAAGATCTCGCTCGCTACTTGAACCCTCGCACCAAGAAGTGGTATGCTACGCGAGGTATTCCCTATCGACGTGGCTATCTCTTTTCTGGCCCGCCCGGCACTGGCAAGACGAGCTTGGCGCTAGCAGCTGCTGGACTTATGGGCCTTAACATCTACATGATCAGTCTCTCATCTCCTACTCTTTCGGAAGACAGTCTTGCCAGCTTGTTCCAGACTCTACCTCGAACCTGCCTCGTTCTTCTCGAGGACATCGACGCTGCGGGCGTTGCCGCCAGTCGAGTGGAGCAGCAGAAAGCCAAGGGTGAAGCTGCTGGGAAGCTCAGACGACCTGGATTTGGTTTCTCTATGGCTTCACGGGAACCAATCACGTTGTCTGGCTTGCTGAACGTTCTCGACGGAGTAAGCGCGCAAGAGGGTCGTGTCCTGGTCATGACAACCAACCACACCGAGAACATCGACCCTGCCCTTCTACGACCTGGGCGAGTCGACTACACTATCAAATTCGGGCTTGCTTCCTTTGAGACCATTAAGCAGCTATTCAAATTGATGTACGGAACTTCCTACGCCGAAACTGGCGTCGAACTCGACTCCGAGAAGATTGATGCGCTATCTACCGAGTTTGCCCAGGTTATCCCAGAGCACACATTCACTCCCGCGGCAATTCAAGGGTATCTCCTTATGCACCAGGATGGCCCCGCTGAAGCTGTAGCTGAGGCTGGTGTGTGGGTTGAAGAGCAGAAGCGTCTCAAGGAAAAGGCAGAGGAGAGTGAGAAGGCCGAGGCCGAGGCTGAGGCCAAGGCCAAGGAGGAAGAGGACAAGGATGAGTCAGAGACGGACAAAGATGAGAAGGCGAAGGATAAAAAGAATCCAAAGGCCAAGGCCAAAGTAAATGGAGTCAAGCTGAGCGACCTGGTCAGTGATCTTGCGAATGGGGTGTAGGAGATACCTATGCATAGAGAATGAGGGAGGCTACAGTTGGTTCAGACTAGATCGCTGTCAACTACCGTTCAGCGACAGGATCTTGGAAGAGAATTTCATAGACTCTTACATATCATGATTCAAAAGCATGACACACCACAAGATTACTTAAGTCAGAATACCTATATTGACATTAAGATTCTCATTTATTTGACTACACGTGCGAAACTATATTTTCAACGTATCGAACACTTTCCTGCATATTCAGATACCAAGCCGATTTGTCTTCTAAACTAGTCATGGTGTTCAAGCTCTTGCTTGTGCTCCACCTTCTCAACACGACGCTCAAGGTCCTGACCAGCGGCGAACTTGGCCGTGTCCATAAGAGGAACAAACAAGGGCGCTTCGGTAAAGAGATATCGCATCTCCTCAAGAGGGCGGTTGGCGGTCTCGGGGAGGATGGCCCAAAAGTAAACAGCGTTGGTAAAGTTGCAGACCTGGGAATTGTTAGCTGAGGATCCATAGACGCAGTCGCATCATGTAAACTTACAATAAAGACAATGTACCATCTCCAGCCAATACCAGTCTTGTCGTCAAGGGCAACAGATGTAGTTTGTCCAATCATGGTGTTGAAAGCAAAAGACATCATAGTAGCCAGCGACACTCCCTTGGCACGAGTCTTCATATCGAAGATCTCGGCAGGGATGATCCACGACAAAGGACCGCATGTAGCGCTGAAAGAGAAGTTGTAGATCCATGTGACGACGATAAATCCCCATCCAGCAGCACCGCCACCATTGTTGGACCCGGGAGGGAAGCTGGCGAGAAGAACAGTTGCGATGATGAAGGTGATGCAGTTGAGAATGTTTCCACCGATAAGAGGCCAGCGTCGTCCCGTCCTGTCGATGAAGAGCATACACAAGAATTGAGCCACGAGAGCGATGACAGAGGAAATCATCTGGTATCGGAGAGTTTCGTCACCCTGAATACCGATCTTGGCATAGATGGCAACAGAGTAGTACTGGATAGCGCTTACACCAGTCATCTGCGCAGCGACCTGAACAGAGATGGCAAGCCAAAGTCGTCGAAAGCATGACTTGTCAGTGAAGAGTTCGCTGTAACTCTTGGCAGAAGCTTCATGCTCAAGAGCAAGACGCTCTTGAATCTGGTCAAACTCAGCCCTCACCCACGTATCGTTCACGTCACCGTTGGCGTGAAGTTTCGCAAGGGTCTTGAGACCTTCCTCTTCACGGCCATGGTCGATTAACCAACGAGGTGATTCGGGGAAGAAGAGAATAAGAGCAGCCAGGATCACGGCGGGCAAGTTTTGGATACCGAGGGGGATGCGCCATTGGCCTGAGTTTTCGTCGCCGATGCTTGTGTATGTTCCATAACCGATTGCTGTGGCGACGAGGGCGCCTACACCGAGCATAAATTGCTGGAGGGCTGTTACACGGCCACGGATGTCGGGATGGCAGAGCTCGCCTTGGTAGACTGGGACGATCATGACAAGGAAACCGACACTGAAGGTGTTAGTTTGCGTATCCTAAGACTAAAGGAAGAAACATACCCAAGACCGGCGAGACAACGACCTGCGTAGAGATAGTTGATGTGGTCGGCGGCAGTCTGAAGACTTCCTCCGAGAATGAAGATAAGGGCACCGATCATGATGGTCCATTTTCTTCCTAAACGATCACCGGCATAGCCAGCAAACATGGCACCGAAGAAGGCACCGCCGGTAAAGACTGAGACTACAGCGCCGCTACAGTTTGTTAGATTGGCCTGGATAGTTGAGATGGGAGACATACGTCGCATTGGGATCATCGCCGAACTTGCTCTTGAAGTTTCCGGATGCGATGACTTCAGCAATAACACCGAGATCGTAACCGTATAGCAAAGAGCCAAGCGATGCAAAGACAGAGACAAGGAACTGGTACCACTTTGGTGGGAGAGCCATGATGAATGCGATGCCGCTTTGTAGAAGCAGTTGATGAAGAGGTAGAAACGGAAGGCGATGGACGCTTCTTATATAGTATTCTAAAGCATGGTCCATACACAATGAGATACAGACAGGGGCATGATCCGAGTAACCGACTTTCCGCGGTTGCGATATGTGCGAGCATCAGCAGTAGACGAAACTAAGGCAGGGAACTTTTCAGAATCCTTAGCGGAGAAAAGGGAATAACAAGATTGACGCAACCATCGTATGTCTCTGCCCATGGGGACGAGATAAACTGGAGTTCGCCTAACGACTTCCCCACGGAGGTGGAGATAGATAAACAGGAGTCATGACGGGGAAGGATCTTTTGCCCATGGGGTTGGATATATCTGGTGATACGTCTAAATGGCGGAGTGTCCTGTTGTCACTCGGAAATTAAAACGATTCGAGTGCCGTATAATCCGATTGGAGCGCACAATTGCGGCTCTTTCTTTGCTGTGTTCAAGACTAAGACATGATCCTTTGGTTGGTGCGCGAAGGATAGTGAGAGCGGAATGAAAGAGAGCTTGACTTGACTTACATGGTTTATCTAAGTTAGTGGAGAGGCCGTTGAGTTGGATCCCTGTAGTCTCCATTGTTAGCGTGTTTAACTTGCACATGTAAAAGACAAGCTTGTTAGTTTCTACAAAGGGTATCATTGTGATGGAGCTATAAAGTATGCATAACCGTAACTGCTATCGTCTCTCATGTACAGAGTATACAGTAGAGGAATACTGCCAGGCCATTCTAGCTATGAATCAGGACCTACACAAACCACAACTACAGAGAACAAGGATCTTAATAGCCTCGGAATTGAGTTCCTTAGTCTCGTGTCTTGCTGGAGAAACCAAGCGCACCAATCACCATCTCAACCCACCTCAAAGAAGCGCGCGAACCAGGGTCTCCAAAGCAGGGATCGAGGCTTGATAGAGTAAACGGGTACACCTGACGACCTGACAGGTTTTAGTGCCATCTTTAAAGATGAGGGGAAGCTGTAAGTTGACTGACTTACTGATAGCCAAAAGTAGACACGCATGCCAATGGAATTAATACTGGAGATGAGGAGGGGCTAAGAGTAGACATAAATTGTTCACTCTCTGTCGGTCTCTTTCTTTTCTTCTTTCTCATTCACTCTTGTAATTGTTGTTGCTGTTACAAGTATATAGATCAATATGGCTACGTTTACTCGAATTGCCGACGATGAGCGTCCTACCATCTCGGTTGACCCCAGTGCTGTCATTTCCACCATTGACGATAACATCTATGGTGGTTTCACAGAGTATATCTCACAATCTTCACTTTCGTCGAACTCATACTAACATGACTCCCTCAGACACATGGGTCGCTGTATCTACGGCGGTATCTACGAGCCAGGCAACCCCCTCTCAGACGAGAATGGCTTCCGAAAGGATGTCATCGAGGCCATGAAGGAGCTCAACTGCCCTGTTGTTCGATATCCAGGTGGTAACTTTGTTGCCACATACCATTGGCAAGATGGTATTGGGCCTCGAGAGAAGAGACCTGTCAGGTGAGTTTTACTCTGTTAGATGTTAAAAAGAACGGGACTGACGTTTGGGTAGACCTGAGCTTGCTTGGATTGGTACAGAGAGCAACGAGTTTGGCACAGATGAGTTCATGAAGTGGTGTGAGGTCGTCGGTACCGAGCCTTATCTATGTCTCAACTTTGGAACTGGTGAGTCTTGGTCTTCTAACCCATTGTTATATATATGCTAATTGCAGTCTAGGCACACTCGATGAAGGTTTGTCTCACTCTTGACCGAGTTTGTGAGCAGAAATACTAACCTCTTCAGCCCTCGCATGGGTCGAGTACTGTAACTCTGACCGACCAAGCTACTACGCCAACCTCCGTCGTCAAAACGGACGAGAGAAGCCATACAACGTAATTGCCTCCCCTTATCCTCCTTTGTTTCTCACTAACACAATCTTCAGGTCAAGTACTGGGCTCTCGGAAACGAAATGTGGGGAGCATGGCAAGTTGGCCAGATGACAAAGGAAGACTACGCAAAGAAGGCCTACCAATGGGCCAAGGCCATCAAGCTTCTAGATCCCAGCGTCACCCTCATTCTTTGCGGCGAGACAGGTCACAGCACCTGGGACTCGTACGTTATCAAGGAGTGTATCAAGTTTGACATTCACGGCTTGGGTGGTAGCACGACTGCTAGTCTGATTGATCAGCACAGTATTCACATCTACACTGCCAGCTCAGATCATTACAAGAACGCTACCGGTATGTTTGACTCTCAGAGATGCTTTTGGTTATGGTATACTAACGGACACAGCCCCCCGTTCTGCTGAGCGCGCCATTGAAATCGCATCCAGTCTCATCGATCTCGCCCGCATCGAGAACGGTGTCCCTCCCACCGTCCCCCGTCAAAAGATCTGCTTCGACGAGTGGAATGTCTGGGATCCCGAGCGCGCCCCCGGTGAAGAAGGTGCCGAAGAAAAGTACAACCTCTCCGACGCTCTCGCCGTCGCCATCTGGCTCAACGTCTTTATCCGCCAGAGCAAGCACGTCGGCATGGCCAACATTGCTCAGAGCGTAAACGTCATCTCCCCTCTCATGACAACCAAGGACGGCCTTCTCAAGCAGCCTACCTGGTGGCCTCTTCTTCTGTACAGCAAGTACATGCGTGGTTCGACCATCGCTGTCAACCTTCGTGGAGGCGAGTACCTCGGTGACACACATCCCCAGTGGATTCGCGGTACTATTGAGACGCCTTGGTTGGATGTCAGTGCGGCGCTGGATAAGGATGGTACTGTTAACCTTGCTGTGGTGAATATCCACGAGGACAAGGATTTTGAGACCGAGCTCAAGGGCTTGAGTGGGAAGGAGGTCGAGGTTCACAGTGTTAGTGGAACAGATGTCAAGGTTGTCAACACAGCAGAGAAGGAGGAGGTTGGTATTAAGGAGTCCAAGTGGAATGGCGAGGGCTTGTTCAAGTTCCCCAAGCACTCTTTCACCTTGTTGCGATGGAAGCAGTAGATAGTCTGTAATTGGTTATAAAGGAACAATCAATATAGATATCTAGATGCAAGTCATGAATTCTGACCAAAAAAATATGCAGCCCCACGCCATCGATTCAAATCCGTTGTTCATATATATACTCACCATTTTCACTAGAGCAAGTTCAATAATTCCATACTGTATTGTCGTTCATACATCATATAATTTGCTTTGTCCCTTTTCTATCCCCAAATACAATGACTCCAACCTCGCATGAATGCAAAAATCATTCCCAAACTCCTAACCTGCAAGTACTTCAATAGCAAACCTCCCAACAACATCCCTCAACTGATTCAAAACTCCGGGTTCTATCCAAAAATGCCCTGCCGTTTCAATTTCGACCCCTCTAAACCCAGAATCCTTTTTATCATGCAACTTGGCTGCCAAAGATCTAAACCTTGATGCAGCTGTGAAGCCATCTTGGTCCCCAAATATCATTAGCGATGGATTCCTGATAAGCTTCTCTTCCGCCGCCGAGTCATGCGGATCCTTATTCTTTGTGAATGCCGACGGAAGAATTGACATGCTTAATGCATGCATGACGATACCCTGTGGTGGTGAGATCATGAGATAAGCTGGCCTCGGCATGGTGAGATCTGTAATTCTCGGTAGACTCTCTCCTGGCTGAGGTTCTTCTGGAACCTTTGGCGGAAATGTCTGAGACACATTGCGGGAATGCCTGCCCACCCGCGCCTTTGCGATAAAATCATGAACACCCCTTCGAAATTTCTCATCGTCCAGAGAGAAACTTCTTCTTGCGCTAGAAGTGCTTCGGCGGGGACTACGACTGCCACTCTCGTCGCCACCAAGTCTGACACCGCGCCTACTCCTCCCTCTCCCTGATCCTTCCATCATCGCAGACCGAGTGCTAGACAGGATGACATTCTGTTGTTCGGCTAAATGCTCAGCACGAAGACGGACTTCTGCAGCATCGGAGCCTACAATTGGTGATATAAATGGCTGGAGAATCGCATCGAGCGGGGGTATCCGGGTCGTTACAAAACCACCGTATGAATAGCCGCCCATAAGTAAGACAGGTCGTACTCGAGGAACTGATTCGATGGTAGTATCTAAGCTGATTGGTATTTCTAAACTTGTCGGCGTCGAGGGTTCGACGCTTTCTAGGTGTGATTTGAAGGGATCGAGGTAATGAACGTAGTGTAGAACAAACGCCACAACGGTCGCATAATCGTCTCGTTCAGGTTTCGAAGTCCATGAAGTCCGTCCCGCTGATCCATGAGCACCCCTACATATATTAGCATTCAGCAGCTATTACAATGGTAGAAAGCATACCGGAAGTTAAAGGTTACTACCAGGAAACCTTTCCGAAGCAATTGTGCAGCTACAGCTCCTACGACAGGATCATCGTAGCATCCTCCCATGGGCGCATACGGATGAGCCACCACAGCCGCATGTTTCAGCCATGTCGGCGCTTCTGGATTCGCAGCTAGCGAGAGAGGATGATAGATGCGACAGTCCAGAAGGGTTCCATCGTTTATGCTGGGGATGCTAAGAGTGATTGTTGGTTCCGGGAGCATCGTGGCCGTGTCATGGCATGTTGATAGGTAAGTCAATTGGTTTGAGTTGAGTTGGAGGAGTAGGGAATAAGATGGTAAACATGACATGGGATTGTGGAGGGGAGGGAATAATACGTCAAATCCTGGGGAAAGCTTGGTGCACGGACGTGGACACGGCAAATACAGCCGAGAATCACAAGCAAGAATAGCTTCAATAACTACGTAATAGAGATTGAAAGTAGTAATGATCATTGAAGATATATTCATCCGTTCTAATCGGGCATATAAATCAAGATGATACCCATATTGTCAACATGCGACATGCGCAAAGAAATAGGACTGATCAATGCATCACATATTGACAAAACCATCATGGTTAGGTTAGGAAACAAAAAACATAATATTAGACTCATATCTATACATCTATACAATCAAAAACATCCTTTATTGTGCCTTCTTCTCACCAGCATCCTTGGCCCTCTGTCTCCTCCTCTTAATCCACCCTCTAAGCTCATTTATCAACCCCATCACCAGCGGCACGCCCACCGGTCCAAGAAGGGGCAAGTAAACGGCAATTTTATGCTCATCTGGGAAATACAATTGGCCAACCATGCTCTTCTCAAAAAACGCCCGTTCTGCTTCTTCCTCGGCGATCCTAGCGTGGAGGAGTCCAGAAGGCGCGCCTAGACTGGCACATGCTTGTTGAAGGTGTTCCATGCTGGATGAAACGCCTTCAGCAACGCTGTGAGGGATGGAGATGGATGGCAGGGCAAGAGACAGTCTTGCCAACGAGCCCAATGTTGACGAGGCGCGGAGCAACAGATCTGCTGATCGGATGCGAGATAGTGTGGATAGTCTAAGAGGCAGAGATCCCGATTGAGGAGTACCCAAAAGCGACAGCAGATGTCCAGTAAAAGTCAACATGGGTTGCTTCAGCGTCTCGCTCGACACATGAGCCGTTGTCTCGGGAAGACTCAGAAGATACACACTGCCCCACTGGGGAAACATCCACGACTGAGCTGTCTCAGCCTCAGAGTTGAGGCCAATCTTCTGATCACCAATGTAGATAACAAAGTTGACAGTCGGGGCGCCAGCAATTGAAGGGGACAAAGGCCATTCTGCAGCATTGATGAAAGACGCCAGGTCTTCCTTGCTCAATACCTGCGACTGGGCACCTGGTGTGGCGTAGAGCTGCACCTGAGTGTCGATTGTAAAATTGTGGATAGGTCCCAGCACATCAAGCATGGGCTTCATATATTCCTCGATCGCATTTTCGATGTCCCATGTACCGGGTGTAGCGCTGGCAGTGAAGAGCGAAAAGGTAAGATGGTAGGTAGGTGAGTATCGTAGGGATCGGGTGGTTCGCTTGGAGAGCATGTCGACAATCTCGGGGGTCAGACCTTGGGGTTTCGCATCGAGAGCCGAAGACGTCGAAAGGAGGTAGGAGATGATAGATTGTTCTTCTCGAAAGGTCGATTGGAGCTCGTTGGCTATGTAGGTTGCGAGGGCGGAGGAGGAAGATGAAGCGGATGGTACAGCGTTGGAGGGATATGCGATATTTAGAACAGCTGAATCGGAGTCGAGAGAAGCAGCGTTGCTCTCACCAGGCGCAAGTTGGATCGTTAAAGCGACGTGCGACTCGTCGTCGACAGCAGGCGATGGTGAAGCGCCGCCTTTGGGAGCGAGTTGCAGACGGAGGTGGTGACCAGAGAAGTCATTGTGGTCGTCGAGAGCGTGCTGTGTCAATCGCACAAGATTCTGCGCTTCGTTTTCCTGCAGCGCATCGGCCTTGACAGAGATCTGGAGGGGGAACACAGGACGACATGCCTAACATCATTAGCATTGGACAATTGACCCCCGCAACCAAACTCAAACTCACTTTTCCTTCAGCCCATTGCATCATCCCATCGAGCGGAAGATTCGCGCGATAGATAGTTGTAGTCTTCCACCATACCGGCACACCAAGACAGAGGACAAGCAGCCAAAAGGAGATGACGATGCGGGTTCTCCTTGAAGCGTCGGATGGTTTCTCGGGGGGTGGCTCTTGGGCCTCGGGCGCCGCGGAAGGGTCTTTGACGTCGCCGGGCGCCATTATGCCGTCCGGGAAAGGTAGATGTTGAGGATTTAGGCGGGGGAGTTTGAACGATTGCTCTTATCAAAGCTCCCTGTCGATTCGATGTACTTGGTGGAGGGATGGAGCTTAGCTTAGACACGACATCACGATATCACGTGAGGTCGGTGGATGTAAGCGCCGATGCCGATGGAGACATATGGAGGATTCATGGTACTAATTCATAAGCTTTGTCGTTTCATTTCTGCTATATCGAGCAATTGATGGGTTGGAATGTATTATCATGGAAATGTGACAAGTTTGAACATAAATTGGGTATCAATTGACCGAAGCCTATAGAAACGAGCGTTTTATCCCAAAGTCTATTCACTCTTCGGGCCATTGATAGCAGCTTATGACACTAAAACAATGTCAATCGAGTCTCATCAGGTAACGGCTTCAAATACGATTACTTAGGGATACTAATAAATTATCTCTTTTTAACATGTTATATAGTGACATGACTTCGTTTTGAAGTTGTTCAAGTAATACAAGTCTTCCGCCTGCTTCAATCTCACACGATGATACCTACAGACTAATTTTCGAGAATCACCTCCCCCATCTGATCTAGTTCAGCCCTGTAGAAGAAAAGGCCGTGCTGAATACAGTACATCCAAGGTCAATCTCATGCAAGTTAGGGATCGACAGGAACCGTCAGCACTTTCTTCTTTCTCTCCCTTCCAACTGCCATCCATCTAGAAACATTTCTTGGCATCTTATGTCCCTCCATGTTTATTCCCGTGGACTCGGCACTTGGCATGATCAGCTGTCCTGAGGCAGGTGAAAGCAAGCAAGTTTCTTAGACATTGGCTTTATCTGCGCCGCACCATGAATGTCACTGTATATACCTAAGCATTATAGTATCTACCAGTAATGGACATGTTTTCTCATTGGAACTCTAACCGTCTCAACACGCCTAGGTTATCTTACCTTTACTCGCTAAAAGAACCCCTACTCGACCTTGGCACTTTAGTGGAGAGCTCTGTCGTCACATTTAACCTGTTATCGATATCAGCCCATCCATAGACCCACGTCACTCATTGTCTATCTCTACGTCTTCTACCTTCCTCCCCTTCTAAACCTCAACCATCAACGATGCCTCGTAAGTACAACCCCAAAATATTTTTCTGTACACTCTCTAATTCTTCTCAGTCCCTCTTGTGGTAACCGTTCCCGCAATCGCGGCTTCCATAGCCTACCTGAGCGTCCGCGCCTCGGTATGGTACGACCTTTTACTCCTACGCTGCGTCACCTATGGCGCATCACGCATGTACTACCGCGAATGGGCCGACCGTCTGAATCTATACTATCTTCTCGAAAACATCGCCACGAAGGAATCCACCGCTGATCGCGCGCTGCTCATCTTTGAGGGAAAGCGCCACTCGTACAAAGATGTTTACGAGCAGGTCCTGAAGTACGGGCAGTGGCTCAAGAAAGAGGGTGTCAAGAAAGGCGATATCGTGGCGCTGGACTTTCAGAACTCAGATACGTACATTTTCCTCTGGTTGGCACTTTGGAGCATCGGTGCAAAGCCAGCGTTTCTGAATTACAACCTCTCTGGGGCATCGCTGGTGCATTGCATAAAGGCTGCTACAACAAAGCTATGTATCGTGGATCCCAACGTTGAGGAGAATGTCGGACAGGATGTTCGCAATGAGCTGAATGATATCCGCTTCATCGTTCATACCCCAGAGGTCGAGGCGCAAATCGCTTCTATGGAACCCATCCGCGTACCAGACTCCGAGCGGTCCGAAAAGAGCCTTTCAGCAATGGCAATCCTCATCTACACCTCTGGAACGACTGGTATGCCAAAGGCGGCTATCGTATCATGGGGAAAATTGATTGTTGCTGGTTCAATGGCCGAACAACTCCTCGACCGTTCCAAAGGTGACATCATGTATTCTGTAAGTGTCACCGTTCCAACAAGCCATACCCTACTAACCGTTTAGTCAATGCCTCTTTATCATTCCTCTGCGACAATATTTTCTTTCAGTGCGACTCTTCTCTCTGGAAGTACTCAGGCCCTCGGTCGCAAATTCTCCGCACGAAACTTTTGGAACGAAGTCCGCGCTTCAGGCGCAACATCTATTCTCTACGTCGGCGAGACCCTTCGTTATCTGCTCTCTTCGCCACCGCAATACGACCCCGAGACGGGCGAATGTCTTGACAAGAAGCACAACGTCAAAGTCGCTTTCGGCAATGGTCTAAGACCAGATATCTGGAACGAATTCAAGGACCGATTTGGTGTCGAAGGAATTTGCGAATTCTACGCTGCTACGGAAGGAACATTTGCGACTTTCAACCTGAGTAAAAATGACTTCGCCGCTGGTGCTATTGGCCGAAACGGCTGGATTTACAATCTCATCTTGAGCCAATCCGTCGCTCTCGTGGAAGTAGACTGGGATACCGATCTTCCAAAGCGCAACCCCAACACAGGGAGATGCTACAAAGCCCGCACTGGTGAGCCAGGCGAGATGCTCTTCCGACTCCCCTCTGGCAACCCTTTTCAGCGATTCCAGGGCTACTATGGCAACCGCGCCGCCACTGAGGCAAAGGTCCTTCGCGACGTGTTCAGCAAGGGCGATGTGTGGTTCCGAACAGGCGATGTCTTGCGATGGGATGGCGAAGGCCGCGTTTACTTCCACGATCGAATTGGCGACACTTTCCGATGGAAGGGTGAAAATGTGTCTACGGCTGAAGTGAGCGACACGATGTGTAAACACGCCAGCGTCAAGGAAGCGAACGTCTATGGTGTGAGCCTTCCTCATCACGATGGACGAGCAGGATGTGCAGCTGTCCATCTCGCGTCTGATCCTACGCCCGAGACTATGCATGACATAGCCACGCACATTTGCACAGAGTTACCCAAGTATGCTAGACCTTTGTTCCTGCGCATCGCGACTGAGTTAGGTGGAGGACAAATCACTGGAACCATGAAGCAGCAGAAGCACGCTTTGCGAGAGGCAGGCGTCAATCCTGCTGAAAAGAGTCTTGGTGAAGTATATTGGCTCAAGGGTGACAGTTATGTGCCCTTCACGGAGAAGGACTGGAATGAGATGAATGGTGGCAAGGTAAAGTTGTAGAGCACCTATATTAATATGTATATGTATTGACAGGATACCCATGAAAATAATATAATCGCATAGTTTAAGCTTGTTTCAACATAAACGGCACAATTAATGCCGAATAATGAATGACCTTGGTTCTTTGCAGCTAAATCTTGATTTGAATAATGACTATTGACAGATATATTCATCTATAGACGTATTGATATGATATGCTATGTAATATGATGTGATATGTCCATTGATGCATCATGTACGCTCCAACCAAAATCCTCCTCTTACACGGTCCGTGAGTGGGTTCATTACACTTCACAATATTTTTGTAAAACATCATCCTCAATGCTCTCCACCAATGAATGTGACCTGTAAAAAGGCCTTGTCTGATCAACTTACGATCCTGCTATACCCAAGCCAACACGTTGCTGCTGGCCGTTTCCACCAGGGGCGGTGCCGGTTCGCTCCCGCATCCTTCTGCCCTCCATCAATCCTCGGAGTCCTCGCTTCTGTAGTCCGATCACGCTACTGAGCTCACCGCTCCATACATAGTTGTCACGCTCGCTGCCTCCAATCTCGGATGAGCTCCATTCCGAACCACTCTGGCTTGTTGTGGCAGATAGTTCGTCGCTGGAGGGTCGGTTGAATTGCTGTACATTCGTGTTCAGGGACAGGCCCTCAGTTCGGTTCTGCAGATCCGATGAGAAGCTGTCGCCCCCGGATTGTCCCAGGGAAAAGTCCGAGGTAGCTGTAGGCGAGCCGACAGGGTCCAAGGTTCCAACAAAGAAGTTGGGGTTGAGGGATCCATCAATGCCTCGACCACCACCAGCCGCCATGGCTGTCGCATTGAACACAGCTGCTGCGTTTCGGCTGTCAAGCAGGGAGTGGAGTCGTTCAACGACAGCTTCCAGCAGTCCATCTATACGGTAGGGTCGAGCAATCTGTAAAAGCGAACAAAGGATTTGAGGCGTGCAGAGAGGCGAAGTTGGTGGGGGTAGAGAGCTCGTGTAGAGGAAATGGAGCAGTGCCTGAATCGTGAGATAAGTGTGGGGAAGGTAGAGACATCGCGGTCGTGAGTTTGGCGGTAATGAATGAGGCGTGGGCGCTGCATTGATATTGGTCGGGTTGGCCTCGTGGCCCATAGCACCCGTCGCGAGACTGGATGCTCCTGTGCTTGGTGCAACACCGGAGGAGCCCAAGGAGGAGCCTATAGTGCTGATCATCGATGATGAACTGTCGGCTGCCCTTGAACTGGGCGTGATTGTTATAGCCGACGCGCGCAGGGGGTTGCTGGATAAACCAGACCGAAGGGTCATGGCATCGCTTCCGTCTTGTGTTGCTGTTCCTTCGCGAAGTAGTTGCACGAAATAAGGTCCCCATCGTCGACCAACAATTCTCGAATTGACAGGGATTCGCTCGCCACCAATGCAAAGGATATCCATATCTGCGAGTTCCCGCATGGCGAATGACTTTTCGCCAAGCTCCTCGCTCGCCCGGGAATGATATCGTCCGCCCGCCTGGTATCCGGCTTTGCGCGCCAGACTCAAACCCGGTCCAGCATAGGGGCTGCTGGCTGAGATGAACCCGGAAAGGGGACTGGTCTTGCGGGGGTTATCGTAGAAACCAAAGGCTTCCAGCTCAACCATGCAAACATTGGAAAAGTTGATACGGCGATGATTATAGTCATCGACGAGACTTCTTTTCCGGTTGCCCAAGATCACAAACGTATTTCGGCGGTTCCACAAAACGCCGCGATTCCAGCTGCCCTGGCTGAATACGCTTCCTCCCGCATCAATTCGGCTCCAGGTCAATGTTCGCAAATCCAAAGCCCACAGCGCGTACTCTTGTCGCGATGAAGTGAGATAAGTGCCGCTGACAACAAAATGCGTATCGATAATTCCTCCGTTAGGGAATCGCAATCCTGGGGGTGAGTAGTTGCCAGTCATTGGCCTCTCTGTAAGAGTGCCATCCGGTGACCGAATTTGTAGCTCCAACTTGACATCCAAGAAATTGTAGTTGCAATAGATCAGCATTGATGCGCCTGGCTCGCGGGCTTCTTGGCTGATGCCTCCATCGGGGCGTTGCATTCCATTTGACTGTTGTCGGCCGAGCTTGGAGGCCACCGAAGGGGGCAGAGGGGCAGTGACACTCCTATATGCGCCCCAGCTTTTATTCAGAGGCTGCGTTGACGTCCATTTCAGGCTTCGCAAGTTGAACACACTAATTTGTTCGATGTAATTGTTCCTGCCATCTTGTCCGCCAACAATCACCATTTCAGCACCTCCTGACCCATCAATATTAATGCCGATTCGTCCTTCGTTAGGATTACCGGTTGAGGGATTGTGTTGTAGAGCCGAAAGAGGTGCGCGGTGAGAAGAGAATGAGGCCGCCGAGGGCAAGATACAGGCGCAATGAGCGTATCGGCCCTGTGGTGGGTCCTGCGTTGGGATAAACGTCCAGGCTTTGGTGTTAACGTCGTATATATAAATGTCCGACATGACTGTAATTTCAGGCTGCTGCTGGTCGGCACCAGGAGGTTGGTTCGGAGCGGGTGACATGCCTCCGTAACAAACCATCTTTGTATCGCCCAGAGCGCACATAGAATGGAAGTATCGTGGTGGAGGAACATCGCCTGTGGTCTCCAGCTTTGTCCAGTGTCGTCGGATAAGGTCCAGCTCGTACATGTCCGATGTCAAGGGAGCAGGACGACTCCTAGACAGAATCCTTCCTCCAAAGACATAAAGTTTATCTCCTAAAATGGTGGTCGTCGCTCCAACAAGAGCATGGGGTTCGCGTCCGGTCGTTCGGTGAACGTTGCACATTAGGCCAGAAAGATGTGTAGAAGGGCCATTGGACGGTCCGCCCACAGGGTTAGATCGACCTTGCGCGACATTTGGTGATGGCCCTCCAGAACTTGACCCGTTGCCTCTTGGCTTTAGGTCATTGTTTGGATCCTGAGAGTCGTACCTGGCGCTTGACACGCTGCCCATACTGTTGTTTGTTTCATGGCCGCCGTACGGATACTGCGCTTGAGAACCCGAGGCTGATTCCATAGTGCTGGGTCGGCTATCGAGGTAGCTGTAACCTTCTGGCTTCGGAGGTGGTGTTGGTAAGGGTGATGTTGAAGGCGAAGGGTCGGGGAATCTCAAGTCTGTGATCTCCCCCTCTGGCACGCTAGGTAGATTAGGGGAGGTCGAGTCGTGCGGGGATATTGAATCTCGGCAAGGAGGTGATTTCGGTAGAGGTTTCGCGAGGCTGTATTGAAGCGTCAAGTTTCGAACATGCTGAGAATTTTGTATTTCGCTTGGTACTTGAACACTCGAGGTGGAGGATGTCGCAGAGTGCAGACTATTGGACGAGTTCTTTAAATTCAACCGCGAAGGGCTTCGAGAGAGCTTGACAGAGGGTAGCTTTCGAATGTTTCGATAAACGCCAGCGAGAATATCGGGGGTGTATCGGCCGGAGGGTTTCTCGTCGTTGGTGTCAGAAAAGCGAGAGAGCTCAATATTCCCTAGTGAACCCTTGCGGGACGTTAGTTCTGGAGTATCGCCCATGATGTTTGGCTTTAGGTTGTGAATAGCAAAGCATGAGGCGATGCGTGTGTGGTCAAGGAAACAAAGAAGATATAACGAGGGCGGGGAAGAGTAAAGGAGCTTGCACAAAGGCTAACCAAATAGGAAGCAGACGCAATAAGATAACCAGCGAGACGGGAGCCAAGGCAAAGGATATGCCCGAGAGGTTGCGCTGGAGATCGTGAGTGCGATCCGGTGAAGACAGGGGCGTCACCGCCAAAGATGGGTCAGGACAGGGCAGAAGCCTGAAGGGCAGGGACAGGTAGGGTTCATTAGCGAGGGGAGACTCACAAAGGCTCCAAGGCTGATGGAAAACGTGGAAGGGCTGAAGCTGGAGTCGTCAACTCAACGGCCAAGGTCAACAGAGACGAGGCGGAAGAACGGAAGAGTCGATGGTCGCGGGGGAAGAGGCTCCGTCTGGAGACAGGACCGAGATGGGCGACCCGAAGAAGGATAAGAACGACAGGGACGGGGCGGGACGGAGAAAGACAAGGGCCAAGGGCCACGCGGTGGAGAGAGAACAAAACAGGACCGGACAGGGCCTGAGTGCTGAGATGAAATGGCGTATGCAGCACGTACGTTATCGCTGCAAGGGGAGAAAAGCGGCCAAGATTGATCGTCGTAGGAGGAATAATAATATGTATTGCGATGCAAGGTTTAAGGAGGCAGAGAGGAGAAGTGCAAGCGCATGCAGATGCAGGCGGCAGGACACAGTAATCGTCCAATGTTAGCGCCCCTGCGTCCCTTTTTTTCCCCTAGACCGATAGACAGTAGTGTACATATGCCAGGCACAGGACAACACAGCACAGCACAGCTCACAGTTCACAGCGGTAACGGACGAAGCGATGGTGTACGACTGGAGCACCGTCGGGTCCTGCAGTTGTGACAATGGGATTGGGCCAATACAATTGGATATCCAAGTCAGGGTCAAGGTGAGGTGGTGGACAAATCTGACAGGGTTCGTTTTGGCAGCGGACAGAGGTTTGGCAGCTGAACGCACGGGCCCAACGACACACCAAAAGTTAAAGGATACGAGGGACCTATCTGAGTATTGATCTACACTGATTGTACGATTTCTAGGTCATACTTCAATTAATATCTTTCGATTGCTGTATTTCTACTCTGCACATCCACCGTCAAAGCAAATCTTGTCCTAACGTTAGGCCCGTCGACGGGAGCAGCAGAGCAGACCCGCATGGCCAAAGTATATATCTCTTAGCTCTGACACCTTTTCTTTTTAGTCTACGTCTACCCTGGAAGACGGCTCGGTTTCGGATGGTAGAGCTCTGCAGGGGCACACCACAAAGCTTCTGGAACAAACCCTGAAGCTGGGTGGGATCTACTATAGTACCGTGCCTACTAAGGTTATGACGACAAAAGGGGGGGTCGACAAGTCGTGTTTCAGGAACCATGAAGGAGAAAAAAATCCGGTAGTTAAAGGAGATACCGACCCCATCTGAAGAGTAACCAAACGACAATGGCCTGCACAGAGCAGATATTGCCATGGTGTTTGATACCTACCAATAACGTTGCTCTCGATTCGACTGACCTGATGGAACGGAACAGAGTCAACTGCGGCACAATTGATCAAATGCTGACCCCCGAGTCCAAGTCCCGTCCCAAGTCCCAACCTCCATGCTGCTAAGCGCTAACTAAGCCACAGGGGAAACGGCCCAACACATCCTGGATGGATTGTCAGAGGTGCATAAAGGAACAGACCAAAACATTTGCCAAAACATAAAACAAATTACCCTCATAAGCCAAGATATTATACTAATTAATCTTGGTGTTACTATTACTATCCTTGCTATATGTAATGCAAAGTCAGGACGATGAGCAAGTCTTAAAATACTCTCGCTATAGTTCTTCGGACGAGGCCCCACCTGACAGATGGAGATGTCCTAGGGGTATTAATTAGCTCACCGATGGGCCCCCCTAATCCAAAGGAAAAGCCGGTAAACGTTGGCCCTTGAGCCCCTAGAATCTCGGGTAGAAGCAGTTGGACACTTTTTTCTTCAGTAGCGACATGGGTCACCCAGCTTTCTGGGTTCGCTGGTCCCGGGTCCGTACAAAGGCCAATCTATGCTCTGCAACTAGACACGGCGTACTATGTAGCCCATGAACGAATCACTACATAGTACTATGAAGCTTGGGTCAACACCCAACCTCCATATATCAACGGAGTGCAATTACCCGAATCTCTAGTATACGTGATATATTTATGCTCATCATAATCAAGAGTTAGCATAAATACATATCTTGTTGCAATGTTTCGTTTTAAATTATCAATGCTACTACCACAAACATTGTCCAAGTTTTTCGTATTCGCACACTACTAGGCCCGTCAGCAATCTGTACATCTGTTCCAAACAAATCGCAACATCCACAACAACAATGCATTGGACTCGGCTGATCTGGTGATCTTGTGTCCCGCAAAACGGCACAGAAATTACATGTGTCATCATAAACAGCTGATATGTAGATCTGTTTGCTCCTAAACTGAACCTTATGCGTGGCACAGACTATCGTTAGAGAAAATGGTTCAAAGCGTCGTGGCCAACAAACAGGGCTGACAAGTTAGGAAGCTCACATAAAGGTCTTGCTGAGCACATACTTCACATGATATATGATAAACCGCAAGCCTCATCAGCTGATGTTAGGCCTACCGAATTCCAAACTACACACTACTGGCGTGGGCTTTGATATATGTCATGAATCAGGCATGCCAATGGACTTGGACAATGACAATACACTGACCCCTGCGCAACATCCGGTGTTAGAGAGTGACACGAATGCTTTCTTTAGGAAGTATGTGTCAAGAGCCTCGGGTGTATTCTGTCACATTCACTTTGTACTAACATTAACCAACGTTCAAGATCCAAACTTCTGCGCTTTGACGCAATATAGCCGCGGTTGGCTGCCTTTATCCAGCTTCGGTAAACCATGCAATTATGAGAGAAAAATGAAGTGAAACTACTCCACGCAGAGTGGTCATCAAGATTCATCTCAGACAAATATGTTGTAGCGAGTAGCATAATATGCAGCCAAGTTATCAGATGCCGTACCCTCAAACTGACTGTCCCACCTTCCAATTCCGTCTTGTCAGAACTTCAACCCCGCACAAGCAACATCAACCAACTGGACTACTTCCAAAGACAAGAACAAGAAGAAGGAAAATGACAGTATCAAAGCAAATAGTAGAAGATGTCCTAAAGACGATCCCCTCCCGCATCCGCGGTCCAGGTGGTGCCATCGCCGTCCTCTCAGACGGCGCCCTCGTGGACCATCGGGTCTGGGGCTATGCAGACTTCAACCGACGAATACCCATGACTCCAGAGGTTCAAATCCCTATCTGCTCGATATCCAAGCAGATGCTCTGTGCTTTGGTCGTGGATCTAGAACGCAATCCGACACCGGCTCTCAAGGCCAAGGGTGATGTCAGGGAGCAGTTTGAGGCTAAGCTAAAGGAGCTTCTACCTGAACTAGCCAAGACCGGGAAGCTGAAGCTGGATGATCTGTGCAACAATCGATCTGGCATCCGCGACTACTGGGCTATTACTTTGCTCTGGGGTGCAAAACCAGAGGACCCTTACTCGCTGGCTAAACACAATGGCCCAATGCTTGATGGCCTCAAGTCGTTCCACTTTGAGCCGGGTACTGAGTACTCTTACTCCAACACCAACTTCAACATTGTAGGACGAGTAGTCGAAGCTTGTACTGGGGAATCACTCGCCTCCTTGCTCAATGAGCGAATCTTTAAGCCTGCGGGCATGAAGACGGCAGAGCTGTGGGCAGATTCAGCAACACTACCCCCACCATGTGTCGGTTACGAAGGAGACGAACTCCGCGGATACATCCCCGCAGAGAACCGCATTGAATGGGCTGGCGACGCTGGTATCATCGCTTCTCTCACGGATATGATTGCGTACGAGTCATTCCTGGATCGTAGTGTGTTTGACCCTGAGAGCTGGTACCGCAAGATCTTTCAGCCCTCGACGTTCAGCGACGGTGTCCCTTCGACATACGCGCAGGGTTTAGCTCATACCGAGATTGGTAGTATGGGGGCTATCGGTCACGGAGGTGCTCTGCGTGGCTACAGACTCTATCGAGCTCACGTTCCAGAGGAACGATTGTCAGTCGTGGTCATGTTCAACCATGAGGCCGACGCAGCAACGCTATCAGAGTATATTATCCAGAACATCCTGGGTCTTCAAAAGCCAGCCGCGCCTGCTCTGGTTGATGCATCACCTACCTGGCCGGGTGTCTATCTCGACGAGGGTACTCAATTGGCCATCACTGTGGCCCTTGGCCAGAAGGGCCAGGTCCTGGTTACCTATGCTAACTACGTCGAGCCTGTCAAACTAACAGACCCTGAGCGCGGTGAATCAAAGGGCATGGCGGCTGTAATCAACGGTGACATTCTCCGCATCCAACGTCTAAAGGAGAACAGGGCCATAACTGCCAAGCGTCTCACGCCGGGAACCATTGCTATCGATAGTTCGCCTATCGAAGGCGACTTTTACTCCACAGAAATTGATTCGACCTTTCACTGCGTTAACCAAGGCGGTCTACTGTTCGGCACGTTCGACGGCTTCTTGGGCCAGAGTCCTGCTCAGTTCATGCGATATCTAGGTGATGATGTGTGGGCACTTGCGAACCCACGAGGTATGGACGCGAAACCGCCTGGTGACTGGACAGTTGTGTTCCGTCGTGATGATAAGGGTGCTGTTGTTGGGTTGACGATTGGATGTTGGCTCGCTAGAAAGATTGAATATGTCAGGAAGTGGTGAATTCATACTGGCGCTCGATTTTGATATCGATAGGCTATTTTGTGCTTACTTGACTGTACAAATTGTCGAATTATACGTTGCCGTTTGAGAACTCAGACTTCGACAGCCTATGTTTGCTCTGCAACTGTACACAAGCTCAACAAATAGCTACATTTACAGACACAATTTGACTTCATACGTTGAACGTTGTAATTAGTCTATTCTATTCATAATCTGTGTATTCCAACTATCGTCCGCCCCAGCTCACCAACTCGGAATGGCACTTATCCCATCCATCAAAGTAAGGCTTCCTCTTCTCATCCCCCGCTTCACCCACACGGGCAAGATACTCAAGCACCATGTTTCCCCAAAGCCAACTCGCCGGACCTCGTCCAGGATGTGTTTGATCCTTGTACAGCATCGAAAGGGAAGAAATGAGGCGTCCCCATTCGAATACTTCGTGCCCGGCCTTAGCCGCGATCGCACGGGATAACCGCTCGAGGTCGTAGATAGATGCGTCCCTGGCGTTACTGACACGGTGCATCGTCATGCTGCGGAACATGGTTGGCGCATCGCCGAATTCGGTGGAGATGCGCTTGACAAAGTCGCGGATACGGGCGGCAGCAAATCGCACTTCTTGCCAGACCAACTGGCGCTCGCGCGATCCCATGGGATACACGTCCTTCTCGTGGTTCGCTTCACCAGCTTCCCAGAAAGCACGCTGGTCCCAGAGGCCGTTCTGCCAGAGAATCAAGTCTGGCCTATTCTTGGGACCGCGAACCTGGTCGTACATGGGGGTCCAGTACTTGTCCCAGCGCTCCTCAAAGGCAATTTCCTCCATGTCGTCCATCCACCACCAGTCCGGATGGTACGTCATGGAACCGGCAAAGTGCCAGTGGACAAAGGTCAGATTGAACTCGGGGATGCTGCAGCTGGCGATGGTGTGGGCCTTGGGCTGCTGCATGTTGTGCTTGAACTCGCTGCAGAAGAATTGCATCATGAATCGATCTACAGAGTCGCTGAAGAGCACGATGCGACGACCCCAGAGCCAGCCAAAGTCGCCGTCGTTCTTCATCGGAGCATAGGCGTCAACCTTGGTGTCGGCGTTGGCGTTTATGGCCTTCTTGCGACGGACGCTCTCGGCGATGGCCTCGGGTAGCCATTGTCGCGGTGTGGAAGAGTGCTTGACAAACTCAGGCTCGGGTTCCGTCGCGTTAAAGATGACCTCTCCGGCCGCAGGATAGACAGCGTAATCGGGCGCCTCAGCTTCGAGCAGGTCGTCGGAGAATGGAATCCATTGTGTCTTTTTGTATTGGTTGGTACCGTTTATATCAGCAGGAATGTAAAGATAGCCAGGTTCGCGATAGGGATCTTTGCAGTTTAATTCAGGAATGCTGGTTTGCGTTTTCTGTGCTGGTCTGTAGTAAAGTTTAAGATAATCGTTAGCGTGAGCCAAGAGACGATGCCAAGTTTATCTTCAGCGGGGTGGTAGAATAGCGTGATGCGCCCACAAATGACTGAGGGAAGAACGTACAATGAAGATGTTGGAGTTGTAGTAATTGTTGTAGCTGTTGTGTTTGTATTTGTGCTGATGTACTCTTCTGCTTTGTTGTGTACATATGTCCAGGGAACTTCTAATGACTCTTGGAAGAATGTAAAGACGACCAGGAAAAGAGAGAGACTGGCCGCGATGATAACGCATGTTAGGGCTGAGGGGCGCGACATGGTGAACATCATCCTCAAGACGGATGTTCAACCAGGATATATAAAAAAAAGGAATGACTGTCTAAGTAAGAACCCAAAGAAACAAGAAACAAGAAGGAAGAAAAGAAGATCAATTGATGACTTTTGGGGTGTACAACTCTATTAAACTCCTTGACCGAAAAATACATCCCAGTTCGCAAACTAGAAGATCCATGCCTGTAGTCGACGTCTTCCCCACTACCCCTTAATTCATGACGGTATCTGATTTGATGTTGATAAAGGCTGAGTGACGATTGGAAACAGGGAAAGTTTACCCCCGACGCGTGTCACATTTGCAGTGCTTTGGTCACTGTGCAAGTAGGATTTGCTGGCGCAGATGGCGGTAGGATGATTTAGCTTCTCGCGCTAAAGTCAATCTCTAAATGTCCCAAGTTTCAGATTATGTCAACAGCCCTGATTTGCGCCGAGATGGCCAAGACGATCGCAATTGAAGGATGGAGAATGTCATCAGTAGTATCCGTAATTCCCTGTCCTTTGTAAGGCTTCATCAAACAAAATTGCCAAGATTGCCTCTTGATGTTGAATATCGACAAAAGACGAAGCGCTGCAGAATTGCAGGATTAAGTTGAGTTCTAATTTTAAGCTTACTAGTTAGTAATAGCGCACGCCTCAGCCGTACGTGCATGACGCGAAGGTGAAACAGAGAAAAAGGCGCCAAAAACAGTCTCGAATGTCTTGAACTTAATCAATTCTCCGCCTACGCGTGAACACAGCCTGATCTTTAATAAAGCCATGAAACATATGAACGCACGGCTTGGCAAAAAGAGATTGAATTGTGACTTTGGTATAGAAGATGCAAAAAATCGACCACGCCAGGAGTCGAACCTGGAATCTCTAGAGATTTCCCGAATTGCTCGAAAGCCGAAATCTAGCGCCTTAGCCATTAGGCCACGCGGCCTGATGTGATTGTTAAAGACTAGGATCATGTCCACGTCTAAGTTTGGACGCTGTCGTGTAGATTGGATGCGAAGATCACACGATCATGAAGCCGGTTATCTCAAGTTGTTTTGTAACCGTAGTGAAGGTTTGAGATTCTATAGCTACCTGCTTTGTCTTCTTTCGTCGGAGAGAACACTACAGCCGGGATAGTACCGTGGCAATGGGCGGATGTGTCTCAAACTGTTTCTGACAGTTGAGTCGAATAAGACATTGGATACTGCTCACTTAGGGTTGACAACCTAAAACAGTGATGTTGATGGCAAAAAGATCAATCCGTTCTCATTCGAAATTAGAATTATATGAAGATGTAAATGTCATTTGCCTCTTTCTAGTACATGGCTAGAACTCTTTGTTCAATGAGGCGATCTGGTCTTTTGCATGGAATACCCTAGACTGACTGTCAGCACTACAGATGCCAATCCGCATAACTCATCTTTGATGGTCAAAAGGTTTCCTGTATAAAAACCAGGCTAGTGCATAGGCTTACTAGCTGAGAAAACGACCATGTGAACCACCTCATGGTTATTGTGTGATGGCTTGGTTGCCATGGCGTCTTCGAGATGAGCCCATCTCACATCCCCGACTTCCGAACCTGACAAATCTCTCCGGGTCATCGCCCAGGAATTGCGTCAGGAACCGGTCGATGGCAGCATTGGCGCGACAGATGGCACAATGCGCCAGAAACAACCAATCATGGCGTGTCTGCAGCACGCAATACTGAGCCTTGCCCCTCTGGGGTTCAAGTGAGGGGCGGAGAATGATACGGATGGTGGGGGGGACCTTCTATAGACGTCTTTTTATTTTGGTGGGGTTGTCATGATGGCTGGAGGGTCTGGGGAACATTCATGACTGTCTTTATCTGTATAATAAAGAGTGTAGAAATGAATGCGTATGATAATTTAGTAGAGCGTACTTTGAAGTATACAGAGTATTGTGTATAAAAATGACAAATAGTCACCACTAATACAACATAAACCCAAGCATCCTCACTCAAGTTATGGAGGGGCACGACTGTAACTAGACCCCCCAAGCTTGGCTCTCCCAATCACCCAATATCACAGGCCTCGTGGCGTATTGCAACAGTACGTCCATAGAGCCCAGATCGTCATTCACTAGCTCCAGTCACGCCAACAAGGTACTAAGCATCTGTAGCTCTCCCTAATCGTCAATTGATGCCAAGCTGTCCGTCTCATACCAGTCTATATAATCCCTCTCCCCCGACCCCGCTACCTCTACCTCTCTCCCTCCCATCTCTCCCCTTCTTCTTCATACATCTTCATTCCACATACACAAAATGTCTGCTCCTGCTCCTCTTCGTCTGGGCTCTACCGCCCCCAACTTCCAGGCTGAGACCACTAAGGGAAACATTGACTTCCACGAGTTCATCGGCGACAACTGGGTCATCCTCTTCTCCCACCCCGAGGACTACACCCCCGTCTGCACCACTGAGCTCGGTGCCTTTGCCAAGCTCCAGCCCGAGTTCACCAAGCGCAACGTCAAGCTCATCGGTCTCTCCGCCAACACCATCCAGTCCCACGAGGGATGGATCAAGGACATTGGTGAGGTTACTGGCGGCAACGTCGAGTTCCCCATCATTGGCGACAAGGAGCGCAAGGTTTCTCTTCTCTACGACATGTAAGATTGCCACCCATCCAAAGTCTCTACAAAAACTGACACTCTACAGGATCGACCAGCAGGATGCTACCAACGTCGATGAGAAGGGCATCGCCTTCACCATCCGATCCGTCTTCATCATCGACCCCAAGAAGACCATCCGCACCATCTTCTCCTACCCTGCCTCCACCGGCCGTAACGCCGCCGAGGTCCTCCGCGTCATCGACTCCCTCCAGACCGGTGACAAGTACCGCATCACCACCCCTATCAACTGGGTCCCCGGTGAGGACGTTATTGTCCACCCCTCCGTCAAGAACGAGGAGGCCAAGACTCTGTTCCCCGAGTTCCGCATCGTCAAGCCTTACCTCCGATTCACCCCTCTCGCCAAGGAGAAGGTTCTCCCCCAGTAAATTAATTGTACAAAGGATATGGCAAAAAGCATGAGAATTTTATGATACCTTGCAGATGAGCGGAAAAGAATTGAAGGGTCCAGTGGGAGTTGGGATTAGTACAGCAAACATGATGGAAAGGCCAATTTTCCCATATAGATCAGTCTTGACTTGAGCCATCTGCGACTGCTCTGAGATAAAGAATAAATGAAGAAATGAACAAACTAGCGTTTCCCCAACAAAGTGAACTCTCTTTTAATTGTCATGAGCCCCTCGATCTTTCGACATGAGGTAAATTCCGGATGCGGGGTTCCGGACCATCGGTCGCCGATGCCGGTGCAAAGCGCAAAGCTCAAGGGTCCACATGAGCTTAGAACTCATCATGACCCTGAGGATAGAGCTGAGAGCCAAGCTATATCTGCAGCCTGCAGCTACTTGTGATGACCGAATAGTTGTAGCTCTCCTATATTAACCGAGTCCCTGTATATATGCTGTTGATTCGCTCATGTAAGTTTACTAACGCCTACCTACCTACTATGCAACGTTTACTAGCAAAGTTCACACACCCGTTGAACCTTCATCTCCTATCTGGTGCTCGTATCATCTACACTTTGCAGTATTTACTTTACAAGATTTTCCGACAGCTCCTTTACTCTTGCCACCGCAGCTGCTCCCCTCACAGGATCTGGCGCTTCAGATGTAAATACCAACGCCAACACAAGCGCAGCATCCAGCCTAAGCAAACACTCTTCTTGCGCAGACACTTCGGGAAACATTGAAATCTCAGAGTATCCTTTGGCGAAACCCTTCCCAAGCTCACTGAACTCTAGAGTGCGGTAGATGTCAATGGCTGCTGGGCCGATCAGCGCATTCGTCCAGTCGATCACAGCGCTGATTCGACCTTTTCTGTGACGAAGATTGACATCGCGAAAGTCCATGTGTAAAAGACTCGATGGGAACCGTTTCAGACCGTTGAGAATGGCGTTGATACGGTTCCAGTCTTGTATCCAACTTGAAGCCTCGGGAACCGTTTTTGACAAAACAGAGAAGCGCCGTTGCAACCTTTGTTCCATTGTCGAAAAGATATCCGACGTCTCTGAAGCAACAGTCTTGAAAACTGGATCAGATAAGGGTGTAGAATGTATCAGGGCTGCTACACGGCCCATCTCCTCAAGAGTGATATCTGTTCCATCATCGTCCACATACTCGCACAACATGGCCGGGTATTCATCTTGTTCGAGGTACTTGTACGGCTTGGGCACAGGAACCTGTCCATCCTGAAGAAGGCGATATATGTGCATTTCTTGTTGAATCAAGTCTTTTGCTTCAACGTTGAAATCGTTGGCGTTTTGGTAGACTTTAACTTTTGGTACTTTGAGAACAACTGAGCCGTAGGTTGGACTTGTTGCTTTATAGACGAGGCATTCTAGGCCTTGGCCGGCGGTTTCGACATCAGCTAGGTCTTCTGATTGGATAAACTGTTGTGCTACTTCCATTGTGAGTTGTGGTAATGTAACTGATGGAGAAAGGTCTAGATTGTCACTTGAGGTTTAAGATATGTCTATATATACCTTGGAACTACACAAAACTCGTATCCGTATTCGCAAATCGCGTAAGGCGAACCAATCCAGCGTCTCTGCTTTATCTAGCGGTTGGTATCGAAAACCATCATCAAGTCTCCTGGGACCCATAAGGATTAAGTCATCCCCAGGGTATTAGAGATCTTAGCCACTTAAAGCACAAGGGACGAAATTAGCAAGTCAGTATATGCTATTTAGACCATGATCTCAGGTTATTTATTTTTGCAACTTAAGTCTTAGTGGTTAGAGCTTCAGAAGGATCTATAGAAATGAGTCACTGTGCCGAATATCCGAGATAGTAACTTAATTAGGCAAGTAGCTCGTTTGTTGGTCTTTGAAGTAGTTTGTTCTTATTATTATGAGTGTGCAAGATCAGATTCCGGCGAGGGCCACATTAACCATGGCTTCTGATGAGAACGATGAGCGATCATTCAGTCTTATTCTAGGACAACAATGATTGCCCCTGCGAGATAAGGTAGCATAATATGTGAGAAATTGACGCATGAACTGCAAATGAAGTCTCAGATGTATAGATTAAGTGATGGCTTGTCCCAAAAGTTTATCATTTCAGTGACATGGGAGAGATGAGCTCTTCTCCTTCTTTATCATGAGACTATAAGTATTTACTCTAAATATATAATCTCTTATCACCACCATGACATAAGATCTCTGGTAGTGATCTCACATAGATGCTGCCTCGGGTGTAGCACCTGGAACCTCAGCCGGAGGAGCAGGAGGCATCTCGACCGGAGCCTCAGCGACAGGGGGAGCAGCTGGTGGACTCGCAATAACGGGAGGAGCAGGAACAGCAGCAGGAGTGTCAGCCGGAGGCGCAGGAGGGCTTGCGGCGGGAGGTGCAGGAGGAGCACCATCTTCAGGAGGAGCGGGAGTGAAAGCAGCGTCAGCTAGAGGAATCTCTCCAACAGTTCCACCTGTGGCAGCACCAGCATCGACATTAGCTAGAGCACCATTGGCCTTCTTGTTGAACTCGACCAGGTTTGCCTCACTGGGACTGGACAGAGTTAGTGGTTGACTCAAGAGTAAGTCCATAGATACACTTACGGATTGATAGCCATGACTTGGCCAAGCATACAATGTGGCCCAGAAGCGCAATAAATCCAGATAGGATCCGTGCTGGTAAGAGGAACATTAAATGTTCCAACAGTAGTCTGCCCATCAACGAAGGGAATGTGCCCTGAGTGTATTGCACCAGACTGTGTTGCCTGAAGAGGCTGACAAGGAGTGTCTTCAGAGCTCTGTGTGACAGTATGGTTTCCATTGCTGAACTGAAACTGAATCACATCACCAACGGCTGCTCGAATCATGTTGGGGACGAAGGTATCCTGGGGTCCGCCAACTACAACAGGGATCAGCCGGTTGGCCCGGGGTGCTAGAGATGGGTTCTTTCGAACTGCCAAGGGTTTGTTCTGCTCCATCCTGTGGAGTTGTCGTGGAGACATTTCGATAAGAGGCATGGCCGACACGGCTGCAGCCCACAACAGACTCTTCATCATCATCTTTATAGAGAAAGTAAAAGGATCAGCGAGTCAAAGAGATTGAAGAATTAGACAAGTAGTTAAAATTGATAAGTATGACGACAAGAAAGGTCCAGCCAGCTGAGAACGAATAGTAAAGGACCTCACCGGGAGGCAAAAAGAAAGATAGTAAGAAGAGAAGGGTATTGGGAAATAGAACAAGAGAAGGCTGATTCTCTCAAGTCAGACGATTTCATTCAAAAGTCATGCGGGCCCATCTTTATATTGCATTTCGTCTCATCATGATGTTCTCTGTTCCGACGAGTCTTTTTCTTTTCATGTGGGACGAAACCGTTACAGTGTTGCAGTTGACACATAGACTAAGCCTTTGCAGAGCCTCAAATGCATCAGATTACGATATAATGGATCTCAAAGATTCGATGCGGAAAGAAAAGGACGAATCTGGGTAATAATTGCGAGAAGGGGCGTGTTTTGGCCAAGATGTTTGTTTCAGAACATGTCACGGAATATTGGCCGAAGCGTTTCATCAGCTACAAAAGAGCAAAACAGAACAGAAAACAGATCTTATATCCGAGGGGGGCTATATTGTTTTGCGTAATGATTTGTTTGATACATGTTCTAAGTGGTAAAATCGATGCGTGGCCAGCGGAATGTGGGAGGATGTACGGGCTGGGCAGTATAGAATCAAGACAAAATGGCGTGATGAAGGTGATAAGCTTATCAATCAACTCAAAGAGGTTATAATATGGGAATTCTCCTGTTTGATTCTTATGGGTCAAGTGTCATGGATGATGTCTTCAGACAAGGAGCGGAGTGACATGCGCCACTTTTTAAACAATAGTTGATCTTGTTATATATCGGAGCCGCTTGATGTGACAGTGACTGATCAACATCATCATTGAGCTGTAGTCAAAATATCTTGTGAGTGGAAATTGTTAGAGATGTTGGCTGCTGGGTAGCAGAAAAGTTGGCCTCCTTAGTCTCAGGTCTTAGGGTATAAAAATAAGTAGTCTAAGTAACCTAGTCTAAGTAGCATAAACTGACATACAAATTTTTGTCTCTTATGCTCTTGGAGGTCGATTTTTATGATATTCTGATGGTAAATAGATGGTGGTTTGTGACAGCGGTGATTCTTCATGGTATGCAGATTTGCATAACTATGAGATATTTGTGATACAAGTAGAGGCTGGTCATCTTACAAGAAGTAATTGCAAGTGATGATTTTCATTGAAACTGGATACTTCAGAGGTGTCATGTTACGTATGCGTTTCCGGAGGAAATCATCCCACGCGCATAGAACTGGGATTCATACAACAGCAAGCTATCCTGAAGAGACCCAAATGGTTTAGCCGATCATGGGCATGATAGACAACATCTCACTTAATTAAACTACTGCTCGATGTTGATTACCCCGTGGGGGCAGGAGGATAGATCGTCTCTCCCCGCAAAACCCCAACTTTGCCCCCAACTAGCTGCATCCCCAAATTTCCGAATAGCGTCAAGTTCCTTCGGCTGGGATTAATCTGAACTTTTCGTTGGTGGAATATTCAAAGCCCGATCTAGTCTGTCATGGTTCATTACCAGCTTCCATCGACTATTAAGTCACCACGGCATCTCACATCCGAGTTTCCATCTGTGAGAATGCTGGCTATAGAGATTCTTGATGATGATTTGTGGATTTATAGTTCAACTACCTTTCTATGAGCATGGATATCCTTGACAGGATTTCATATATAGTATAAGATCGATATATCTCAGATAATTCCCACGGAAGAGAGACAGGTCTTGTTGTATCTGCACCCAACTCAAGATGAAAGGCTTCATCCTTAAAACGGCCCTTGTTGCCGCAACTCTCCTCTCCAATGTCAACGCTTCCCCCAAAGGCCCTGTAGATACTTACAAGAAATGCCAACGTCAGACAAAACATGCTACGGAAGGCTGCCCAAAGGGAACACTCTTTGTCGCTAAGAATGATCCCCGCGCCGACTTCTCTTCCATCCAGGACGCTATTGATTCTCTGGGAAACACCACAACAGCTGGTCACATTCTAATTGCCCCTGGTGATTATACAGAACAGTTGAACGTCACCAGGAGAGGTCCTCTGCACCTAATCGGTGCTTCCAACAAACCCTGGACGAAGGATCTCTACGCAGACATTGATGTCAACACCACAACGCAGAATGATGTCCAGATTTGGTGGAACTTAGCAAACACCAACAACGGAAGTATGAGTGATAATGTATACACGAGTGTGCTGACCGTCGGACCAAATCTGGACGCTACCCTGACCGGAGCTGGTCCAACGGGCTGGCCTGTCCCTCCCAACACTCCTTTCGGCTGCACTGATTTCCGAGCGTACAATATCGACTTCAGGAACGACTTTGCCCCGAGATCGGTTGGACCTGCTCATGCTGTTGGCGTCAGCAGGGCAAATGCTGGATTTTATTCTTGCGGCTTCTACAGTTATCAGGATACCGTAAGTTTTCCTTTTTAAGCTCATGGCCGAGATCTAGACTGCTGACTCACTGAAATAGGTTTATGTTGGAAAACTTGGAAATGCATTCTTCTACGACAACATCATCGCTGGAGAGACAGACTTCCTCTATGGTTTCGGAACAGCATGGATTGATCGCTCAACACTATCTCTTCGAAACTGCAACGGCGGAATAACTGCTTGGAAGGGGTCCAATACAACGTTTACCAACAAATACGGCGTGTACATTGACAACTCTCAAGTCATTCCATCAAACGCCACTATTGCCAAGACTATGGTTGGGAAATGTCCACTGGGACGACCGTGGAATTCGCAGCACAAGTCTATCTTTATGCGATCCTACCTTGACAGTGTCATCCTCCCAGCAGGATATATCAAATGGAGCGCAGCCACGCCTCGCGTGGACAACTACACGTTTATGGCTACGTGGAATGACCACGGTCCTGGGTATGACGTCAAGGCTCTGGAGGACGGTGGAATTACAAAGGTCTTGACTGATAAGGAAGCAAAGCCTTATAAGTCTCCTAAGGATGTGTTCCAAACACCAGAGGGCAAGTTTGGCCATGTGAGCTGGATTGACAAGAAGGCATTGTAAGCTCATTGCTGGGAGCTGAGCCGAGGTTGGTTAGGGCAAGCGTTTTGAGAAGGAGATAGAATTGTCGGCAGTTCAGAACTGTTGGTTTAGTTTGGGCTTGGACCCTCCATTCAACCGAATATCACGTCAGATATGTATCAGCCTCATCATTGCCAAGGACAGTTCCACCATTGAGAAAGGCATGTTAATCGCCTTGTTTTAGTGATTCAATCTGAAGTGACAGGGTGTGTTGTCGAGACTAAATCTCAAGCGAGATTAGTAGAATCCATCGACAGGGGTAAGGTCTTTTTGTTTGTAGGATACCGATGATCTTATTGCCCCTTTACTGTATCGATTTGGTTTGTCTTTGACATTAGTCGAAACTTAGAGTGAGAACACATAAGGAAAACCTTGAATGAGTTCTCAATATATCTTAAACAGACCATGTGATGAAACATCATCAGCATCAACCGTATAAAAAAGACACCAACGCGCTCTAGTTTAATTAGCCCGTCTTGGCTCGACGGCAAGATTACACCCAAGGACACGGCTCAGGACTGACCACACCTAAAATGAAGGATTAATTACAATGACCAGTCAACTCTCACCAAATAAGCCACCGTCTCATTAGCACAAGCGTCTGGGGTAAATGAATCCCGGTAATAACGGGTCTTGTAAAACGGTTCCTCGGTCCATCAAATGTGATGTATCTTCTCCTCTTTCCGTTTCTTCAACCTCTTTCGAGGTTCTCATCATGATCTTCAATCCATATCCAAAGCCTTGAAGGCTTTCTCTTTGCAGTCAGTATGGGCTATTCTGGACGTGAGGATCACCATGAACCCTCGTATCTGATACCCATTGCCGTGTGCATGGGTATATCTCTCTACAACGTCCTGGAGCTGAACTTGGCCATTTTCACGACATTCAAAACCCGAAAGAGCCTCTATTTCTGGAGTTTCATGGCCGCTACCAATGGCATTGCACCGCATACCATCGGCTTCTTACTCAAAAACCTTTGCTCGTCAGGCAACTTTATTTTATACATCTCGCTTATCTCTGTGGGATGGGTTGCGATGATAACAGGCCAATCGCTCGTCTTATACTCTCGACTCCATCTCATATTCTGGAACCAATTCTGTCTCAGGCTCGTGCTAGCCATGATAATTACAAACGTTGTGGTTATGCATATTCCCATCATCATTCTTATGTATGGTGCCAACAGCAGCGCCTCGAATCCTTGGGTTCACCCGTATCAGATATACGAGAAGATTCAAGTCACCGTCTTTTTCTTCCAAGAACTCATCATCTCGGCACTTTACATCAAAGCCTGTTCTTCCTTCTTCGGCACCGAAGGACTACTGCACGGAAAAGGCGTCCAAAGAATGCGCAGGCATTTACTTATCGTCAATATCGTGATAATACTGCTCGACATACCGATTTTGGTCCTCGAGTTTGCCGACTTTTACGATTTCCAGACAGCTTACAAAACGATTGTCTACAGCATCAAGCTGAAGCTTGAATTCCATCTTCTGAATCGTCTCGTTGAGGTGGCAAAGGGTAACGATGGAATCGGTTTGCAGCGCGGAAATCAAACTTTGCACGGTCTACGGTTGGAGGCTTTCGAAAGTGACGGAGATTTCTCAAGGTCCAATGACTGCGAGCGTGGTAATATGAATAGGGCTGTGGATCACCAGATAAGCAAGAGAAAATACTTGGGTTCGGAGGATGAAATTTTAACGACTACAGATATATCTGTAAGCTATATCGAGAGAAGGGACGACGATAATGAGAGCACGGATAAGGGACGGTCAATATTTCGATAAATAATCATAATACAAACTACATGTTTACACAGCTGAGCCCTGAAATTCGAAAGTTGACGAGTTGTCTTTGGAAACACATATCAGACGACTGTCCTCACCCTAAGGCTTAGTCGCTTAAAGCATAATAGATATGGTTATCAAGTCCGTTGACCATACTCTAGGCTAAGCCTTTAGGTAATTTATCCCTGATGCTCTCGAGTTTAGGAGTTTAGGTTTGATTCAGCTCTTGAAGCTATGCTGTTATTGCGCACTGATTTCTTGGCACGTATTGTTTTCAATAAAAGGCTGAAGTATTCCGTAACCCTAATACAAATCAGGTAGATGATATGTGCGCCATGCATGGCTGTTGGACCGACACGACAGGGTTGTTTTCAGCTCAAGTCCTACAACACTCCAAGATTTTGGACTTCACTGTTTACCTGGAGCCATCTTCACCCTCTTCGTTTCAGAAAAACACAGCGGTAAGTCAATAGATGCATTTCTTGGATTTAAATCATCAGCATAAAGCTACTAATAAAATCCATCGTGACAACAGTCGTCCTCTTAATTCTCTGTTCAGCTGAGACATCAGGTCAGGCGTTCTCATGGCTTTCACAATGAGACTACCAGAACGCCTTATCCTTGGCACCAATCAACCTCCCCACACAACAAGGGCCCAGGCTGTTATTGCCAACATGGTGTCTTTCAGCTGGAACTGCAAAAAGATGAACAAACCCCGCTCGAGATGTCTGTCGTCTTTTCCCCATGGTCACACCCAGAGACTCTTGATCGAAGACGAAATACCATCATGAATCGAATTCTGTACTACGGGCTTGTACTTTGCTTCTATGCCGTATGGACCAATGCGTTGGCCATATCTGAAGCTACTAAGCGGCCACAAGCTGGGTACATCCATCAGCCCGCACCAACTCCCATGCTGGACTTTCAGGCCCTGAAGCACCTGGACCTCAGAAAGCGGCAAGCATCTACCACGGTCGAAACAACCTTGACAGTCGTCGTCAGTCCTGATTCGACTTGTGGATTTCTATCAGGATCGCCTGGAAATGCAATTACTTGTGCAAACGGGGCCCGATGTAGCTGGGAACTAGCTCACATTACGGCCATAGTCTGCGGCACGGCTGCGCATCTCGCATGCTACGACAGAGACTATGCTCTCAATACTGAGTCTTGTGACGATGTATGCCAGGAGAATACTTACAATCTTCTCTGGTTAGTTGATCATGCCATTTGGGAGTGCCTTACTGACGATGAACAGCACCGATAGATCGGCCCCGTACTGTGGAACGTATGCCTATCCTTCTGGCATCCGAGCCTTCAAGTGCTCATCCCGCACTATGGCAAGATTTCAAAGCGTATCTTTCACCTACAACAACCAGGATGATCGTACTTTCTCAACAACAACGTTCGTTCTCGATGCAACGGGTACACCGCAGTTGAGCCCTACCGAAACGGACACAGATTCATCAGACCCATCATCAACTGGAGACACAAAGAATACAGAAACGTCCAATTCCAATGGCAGTAGTGGATCTGAGCCTACGGAGACTACAGATACTACTGGTGGTGGCGGATCTAAAACCAATGTTGGAGCCATAGTTGGTGGTTCCATCGGTGGTTTCCTCGCGCTCTCCTTTCTAGTCCTTGGAGTACTGTGGGTTCTCCGGAAGAACAGGAGAAACAACAGCCCCCCTCCTGTTCAACAGGTTCAGCCCACCGTGGTTCCGCATCACAACATTCCCCAGACTCCGGGGGGTGTCGTGTCCCCTATGAACCAGAACTATCCGAAACCTGGAGTCACCTCACCTACCACAACCGAGTGGCGTGAGTCTACAATCACGGCACAGAGCCCAAGCAGTCCTGTTTCAACTTGGACTGGGCAGTATCCGAATTCTGTGGCAAATCAAGTTACGTATCAGGAGATGCCTGGCAGCCCTCCACATACCCGTTAGATTGGTTTTGAGAAATGAAAACAGTCATTACTCTATGGTTGTCATATCAAACGAGCGGCCCTGAAGTTGTCAACACACTCATTGTAATTCAATTGCGCAAAGGATATGTTATCTTGGTTGGTCTTGTTTTTGGATGCCTATTCCCATGATACGGCCGGGTCTTCCACTCGTTTAAACTTGCTCTCATTTCCATGCATCCCGGTAGTCGGTATTCATTTGTCCACCAATGCCAGGAGGATGGGTATACAGCACACGGTATGAATTGAATGTCATTGATTGATAACCCGGCGTGCCAGGGTCCCCTTGCTTTACCCCGTGGGGAAACAAGGGAACCCCAGGGTAGACCCTGATAATGAAATCCTGTGATCTGTAGCTGTTGATCACTCGACTCGTGTAACTGCGATTGACCTTGCATGGTCCAAACCTTGACCAGCATCACGAAGCGGGGACCTGAGTCTTGAGACAATCCGCAGGAACCGAGCACAGCCAAGGGACATTCCACCATCCATCTAGAACACAAGAGATGACTCTTGCACCATGAGTGACGAAATATATTGGAAACTGTGTGCTATTATAAAGCCCAAGCTTGGGTCATTTATTTCGTGCACACCAAGTTGAGATGTCAAGTATCGTATTGCTTCCTAGCCATCTCACTGGAACATGAGTTGATGCTACAATGCACTTTGGGAGACTCCTCTCCGCTGCTTACGCGGACGTGGTGCAGCGTTGCACTGCAGCTGTACAATTTAGGATTGGAATAACAAACCTATCAATCTATAGTGCAACACACCGACGTTGGATATCCAAGGCTTACGGTTACCGTCTCTCTGGTGAAGCTCATCGGTGAAACAGTGTTAGATCTCTGGGAATATAATTGCCATTTGCGATCACAGCTTGCACATACGACCATACCTATCAGAGAACTCGGGATCCCGTCCGCTCTCCCATAGATAAGCTGGTAAGGGGCGGATTAGTAGTTGGGTCGGTGACGACCAGCGAATCCCCGCTGTTGTATGTTTTTTGTCACTTTTTGCATCTATTTTGACCCGTATTTCCGTTGATCCTTGGAGGAAGATGATGTATCAAAGACTCAAACGGCCAGAAATAGACACCAATACGTCGAATTCCAAGACAACGATGGTTAGATTGCGGGGAAGGTATCTAAACCAACCCTGTTCCTGTAAGCGAAGCTACAAAGCTAGTCTCTCTTTGTTCATCATCGTCTCATAAACGTCAATGCCGAAACCTCATGAGGACATTGACCTCGTCGCTTCTCTTGGCCTGACCTTTCCCCGCACTTTTGGAAGCTGTCTAGTTTAGTCTGTCTGGGGTAGTGCACATCAATGGGAGGGTCCGGGTGTAGTAGACGTCGATCCTATTTGCCCGGGAACAAGACACATGGGGGTAATGTTTGGGGGTTCGACACTCAAGGATTCAGGATATAAACAGTCAAAGAGTGGATCAGACAAAACAAAAAATATATGGATTTATTCCGTCCTTCAGGCTTGCAGTGTCGTGTTCGACAAGGGTAGCTCTGGAAAAGGATAGCTCGGACAAGGGTAGCTTTGACATGTCGACGCCCGTTAAAGCTGGGGAAACGTCGTAATCTGACATGCAACAGCAACAAAGTCTTGGCTGGAAAGTTTGGTTGGTTGACTGTTGATCCTTGGCAGTTTGGTCCGCCTCGGGACAAGGGAAGTTTGGAAATTGCCTGATCAAGGTGACTGCACTACACTGTACAGTATGTATATGCACATGCAGGCCTCCAAGCAGACCAGACAGAGTCCTTGTTTTTCTTTACTTATCCGGTGGGGGAAATCAGACTGAAGATCGGATATCCATTTGCGAGTCAGAAGAGTGTCTGTGCATTGTCTGTGAGCTGGTTGTGACTTGTTGAACATCAAGAATATGACGTCCGGATATCGCGGAACTCGACAACATCAATTGATTCTGTCGCCCGCCCAATTGGAAACTAAAACCCCTAAACTTATTTAGTTCTTATATAAGCTTTCTCTTAATAGAACAAGATACTAAACGCCCGGGTATCGTTAACCCGAAGGGCCCAGCGGCAAAGCAGATGATATCCTGGATATGCAGGCCAAGCAACAGCTCCTCCCAAGGATACCACAACAACGTCGTAGGCCCCCAAAGAGCTTATTGACAGACAATGAAACCGTTATCCACAGTGCTATTATTACAGATGACTTCGTGATGCATTTGCCTATTGGTGCCCGCAATCCTCATCGAGAGGGGTTCGCAGATGTTGATGATGCTCTTACCAGCATCCGTTGGACATGTACACATACTTCGGCGTTCATTCGGCATCTAGGCTTGCGTTCAGATCGATATACCCTGTTTCTAATGATCTACTCAATCTCACGATGTGTGTATAAATAAGCTTGGTGTCGTCCGCTTCTTCAATGGTCACTCTCAGGCAGAGTATCTCTTGGGCCATTTCTTCGACGGCTACTCTGAGGCAGAGTATCTCTATATCCTTCTCTTCAGAAAACGTTCAACATGGCGTCTTCCAACCCGTGGGAGAGCCACCAGGGCACGCTGCCCGAGGAGTTTGACATTATCGTATGCGGAGGAGGTTCTTGTGGTTGTGTGGTTGCTGGCAGACTTGCCAACCTCGATCACAACCTGAAGGTCCTGCTCATAGAGGCTGGCGAGTCAAATTTGAATAATCCATGGGTAAGACATGAGCGTCCAAGTATTCCTCCTACACATTATCTAACCAATGAAAGGTGTACCGACCTGGAATATTCCCTCGCAACATGAAGCTTGATTCAAAGACTGCTTCATTCTACCAGTCGCGTCCTAGCAAGCATCTCGCTGGCCGATCCGCAACGGTTCCTTGCGCTCACATCCTCGGAGGTGGTTCATCTATTAACTTTATGATGTACACTCGCGGTAGTGCCTCAGACTGTAAGTAAATCAATATCAACTTTGGAAACAGTTACTGATGTGGGTCTAGACGATGACTTCCAGGCCAAGGGTTGGAGCACTGCTGTAAGTCTAATAACCACTGTCAACAAGAGCATTGCCATTAACTAGATATTAAGGAACTCCTCCCTCTTATGAAGAAGCACGAGACTTACCAACGTCACACCACCAACCCAGAAGTTCACGGTTTTGAGGGCCCAATCAAGGTCTCGTTTGGAAACTACACTTACCCTATCAAGGATGACTTCCTCCGAGCCACCGACTCCCAGGGCATCCCCTTTGTCGATGACCTCGAGGATCTCAGCACCGGCCATGGTGCAGAGCATTGGCTCAAGTGGATCAACAGAGACACAGGCCGTCGCAGTGACTCTGCTCATGCCTACATCCACTCGACTCGTGCTAAGCACAACAACTTGTACCTGGCTTGCAACACAAAGGTCGACAAGATCATCATGGAGAACGGCCGTGCCGTTGGTGTCCAGACCGTTCCCACCAAGCCTCTTCACCCGAATCAGGTCCAGACAAGAACCTACCGTGCCAGGAAGCAGATTGTTGTCAGCGGTGGTACCCTCTCATCGCCTTTGATCCTCCAGCGCTCTGGTATCGGTGACCCCCAGAAGCTTCGTGCTGCTGGTGTTGAGCCCAAGGTCGACCTTCCTGGTGTCGGTATGAACTTCCAGGATCATTACATGACCTTCTCTGTCTACCGGGCAAAGCCTGAAACCGAAAGTTTCGACGACTTTGTTCGTGGTGACCCCGAGGTTCAAAAGGTAAGACACCTCTCAATGTGACAATGACAGGAACTAACTAGAGACACAGAAAGTATTTGACGAATGGAATTTGAAGGGAACCGGGTGAGTTTCAATATGATGATTAAAAAAAAAGCGTTGACTCTAACCTCTATAGACCCCTTGCCACCAACGGTATCGAGGCCGGCGTTAAGATCCGACCTACTGAGCAGGAACTCAAGGAGTTCGAGAAGTGGCCCACTCCTCATTTCACCGACGGATGGAAGTCCTACTTCGTGAACAAGCCTGACAAGCCCGTCATGCATTACTCTGTGATTGCTGGTTTCTTCGGTGACCACATGCTCATGTGAGTCCCTCTCTGATACATCAAGCTTTACGAAGACTAACAAGACAACAGGCCTCCTGGAAAGTTCTTCTCCATGTTCCATTTCCTCGAGTATCCCTTCTCTCGTGGATTCACTCACATCAAGAGTGCTGATCCTTATGACACTCCTGACTTTGATACTGGTTTCGTAAGTTAACCCCATTTACAGTTTGCTCCAATTATACTGACAAGACTAGATGAACGATGAGCGAGACATGGTACCCATGGTCTGGGGATACATCAAGTCGCGTGAGACTGCTCGCCGCATGGACGCATACGCCGGTGAAGTCGAGAACATGGTACGTCAATTGTATCACTCACTGATCGACCTTTACTGACTTTGCTAGCACCCCTTCTTTGACTATGATAGTCCCGCTCGTGCCCATGATCTCGACCTCCAGACCACCAAGGCGTACGCCCTCCCGGGTAACCTTACTGCTGGTATTGGACACGGAAGCTGGTCTTCTCCTCTCCCCGAGGCAGACCGCTTGCCAGCCGCCAACATTCTCAACTCCAACAAGGCCCATATCCGAGAGGAGCTCAAGTATAGCGACAAGGACATCAAGGCTGTTGAGGGTAAGTCACTTATACTATCAATCATTTCGCTGCAATCACTAACTGTTTACAGAATGGGTCAAGCGCCACACTGAGTCTACCTGGCACTCCCTCGGAACCTGCTCCATGGCCCCCAAGGAGGGCAACAGCATCGTCAAGCACGGTGTCCTCGACGAGAGACTCAACGTCCACGGCGTCAAGGGACTCAAGGTTGCTGATCTGTCCATCTGCCCCGACAACGTGGGCTGCAACACGTACTCTACTGCTCTGCTCATCGGTGAGAAGTGTGCTATGCTCGTTGCTGAGGACCTCGGATACTCTGGCGAGGCTCTTGAGATGAAGGTCCCTACTTACCAGGCACCTGGTGAGTTTGTGGTCCGACACCGCTTGTAAGGAATGGATGAGATAGTTTGTGACTTGATGTCTTGTTTGACGGCCAAGATTGGATGTAGCCGATCTAATGTCAGTTTAGCGATTAATTTATTTATGTCGATGACAATTGATGATGCAGATGGCTGTGACTATTCTGACATGTTTTGGCGTGCGAGTTGAAATGACAAGGTCCTCTGCTGGATACTAGCTAAGCACTGGCCTAAGCATTTGTCCGAATGATACTCTAACTTATAGACATAATATTTTACTAAACCATGGTCTAAACAGTGCTCTAAATTGTGGTCTAAATAATGCAGCGAGAATCGTTGTCAAGTTAGGAAAGCTACTACGTATCTGTCGAGTTGCGCTATCAACCCAGCGGTTATTACGAACCTACATCACCAGTTGCTCTTGAAGTACATGCTCGACGTACACTCACCTTGCCGAAAATCCTCAGAAAGAGTGTAAGTTTATTCCCATCATTAAATAAAATATGCTAAATGTGTATTCTCCTCTGATCCAACCAAGACAATTTTCACCTCACAGATTCTTAATCTCAAACTTCTTTCTCAAATGCTCACCATACTTGATGAACAGCCATGGCGCAGGAATCAGCGCAGCAGCGATAAATCCAAGCAGACTATTTCCCCAACCCATGCCTAGCTTATCGTACATGGGCAGTCCAGCAAGAGGGAGTACCGCTCCTGCGATGGATCGCATGACAGCGTTGGCAGCGAGGGCTGAAGCTGCATAGACAGTAAAGGTGTCGATTAGATACATTTGCAGAGACTATGTTATGTTAGCTTCATACTGTATAGGTAAGTGCTCGGTATACTGACCATGAAAATGACAAGGTTTCCGACGCCTATAACACATGTTCCTAGAATAGGCGCAATCCAATGTGTCTCGTATTCAGCAGTCCAGCCATAGATGAAGAACCCGACAGGAAGCAGAATGGCTCCGAACCTGAGAGGCGGCAGTCGATACTCGGGCTTCATTATCTCAGACAGTTCGACGATACCCTGCTCTTTAGCTTCTGCCGCCTTCTTCTTCATATACTTGTCGCTTGAGACAGAGAAGTAGGCCACGCCAATCAAACTACCGACTCCCAAACCAAGGAACGTGAGACCAGCGTTGACCGTGTTGAAGTGGTAGATGCGCATGAAGAGCGGCGTGAGACTGGTGAAGAGAAGATACAGGTATGCATAGGCTAGACCGACGTATACACCACAGATGATACAGATGGGTGAAAACGCGAGCATCTTGAACGGACGCAAGATACCTCGCTTGAAGTAATCGGCTGGGCTCAATCCGGCATCGAGTTTCGATCGTAGACGGTCATTGCCAGTTTCCTTTTGAAGTCTCTTTGTCTTTCGGGCAAGAATCACAGGTGCGTAGGTCTCTTCTGAGGCGAAGAAAAAGACAGTCGACAAGACACCAGATATGATGGCAATGATCCAGAACACCCAACGCCAGCCTAGGGCATCAGTCACAACACCGCCGACCACAGGGCCGATGATGGGACCCAGTAGAGGTCCGATACTGAAGATGGCCATGGCTGCGCCACGCTTCTCCTGGATTATCATATCGGCGATTGTACCGCCTCCATTCGTAATGGGTGTTGATCCAAATGTGCCGCTTAGGAAACGGAATGCAATGAAGCTGCTCAAGGTAGGAGCTTTGGCGGAAGCAATGATGAAGACTTGAGTTTGTCAGTAAAGATGATCATATGAGAGGCGAGTGTAGCTTACCGATGAAACCAACGTTACAGCAGTGGTATACTATTTGACGTCCATAGATTTCGGATAAAGGAGCGAAAATCATGGGGCCCGCTGCAAAGCCCAGCACATAGACTGAGACACAGAATGATGCCAGTTCAGGGCTTCTGCTACCAAATTCCACCATGAGCTGTGGAACACCAGGGGCAAACATCGCTGAGTGATCGGGTTAGTTCAGTGACTGAGACATGGGATGGAGCTCACTTACACGAAGCCAGGGGTGTAACAAATGTCAAAGCCGATACCAAAAAGCAATTAAGGACCTTCTTCCATGACGCAAAGTTGTACGGGTTCTGTCGGTCTTTATCGCCATCCCACCAGACAATGTCGCTCTCACTTTGCGTCTGCGAAGCACCCTCCTCTTCATCTCTTGCATCACCTTCCTGTTTATCTGGATCCAAAGACGCTGCTCCTTTGCTCGCATGGCTGGCACGTCTGCTCCTAGCAACACTACTCCTTCGACGCTGCTCGTCCGTTTCGGTGGGGATGAAGCCGATGTTGCTGGGGATATCGGCATCGTGGCCCTCGGCTATGGCCTCGCGGGTTTTTTCTTCTCGTGTCGGTTCGCGTGTCAGGGGGTGGTGATGGGGATGGGACTCATGATGAGTTTGGTCGTCTTCTTTACTCATTTTGAGGCTGATTCAGCTGTGAATTATGCTGGGAGGGCAGCCTGGTTGAAGCTTTGGAAATTCCGTTTTGGGTAACTCCGCGTATCCGAACGCGCTGTATCAACTTCCCCGGGTTTTCGCGAATATTCGTAAAATAGAGGTAATTCAGTGGTCCCTCTCCACTCCAAAAGATCAGGGTTCAAGTATCTCCAAAGTCGACGGGATGAGAAGGCTGTTGTGTAGTCGGACGATCTCAGGACAGGACAATAGTAGCTGAACTAGACTGCAGCTCGTAAGGACAAGTTGAGCCTCAGCAATAAAACTGTTATTATTGGTGATTGATCAAATAATCGATTCGGGCAATAGTCAAAATGTCCAGTGTGGGTAGAGAAGTGGAAACCGAGTAATATGAAAGGAGAAAAATGATCGCGAGAGAAGACAACCAAAACCTCTGGGTCTGTTATCCATTGCTGCTAAGCTATAGCCTGAACTGATTCAATGCAGCCAGGGTTCAATTCGCCCACACGAGTAAATTCGTCGCTATCTGAATCAGTTGGTTGATGATCCCCTCTTCCGATGCAACGAACCTCGGTCGAAGCACTTCATCCCCTCGCTTTGGGCTATACTCCCGTCGTACTATCCATCTGCACTAAACCCAACAGGACCTTGCTTTTCGCAAAGGGTCTTTTCGCATGGGGCTTGTTTAATTTCATTGGACAGGGGCATCCGACATTGCAGAGAACCTTTGTCTCGGCCGAGTCGTAGATATATCATCCGTGATATTTCCTGTTTATATCCGTCGCTTTGGGGGACATGCGGAGATACTCCATGATCTTGTGAAGGGGGGCATTTCCCCCGTGGCTCTCATTTTCTAGGCTGTGAATATTGAGATCAAAAGGTGTTCTTCCGCTGAGCATTTGACTGCTGCAACACAAGAGATGGAATCACCCATTCATCCGACCCTATTCCCAGTCGGCCTGGCACCGTCAGGCAACTGTCGTCTCATACTATCAATGAATGGTATGCATTCTACTCCAAAAACCCATACGGCTGTGTGACTTGGGCAACTCGATGATGCCCCTAAGCATTGAGTCGCATGTAGACTATCCCGGGATATATAACCAAAGTGTACTAAAGATGAGAATAAAATACATGGATAAGAAACAACAGATATCCGACTAACTGCTGTACAAGAAATATACATGGCAGCTCGTTGGGCCATCTACAGAATGCAACACCAACGGCTCGACCCGGCCCGTTGGACCGTTACGATGTATTAAAATCCCACCATCACAACCCATACGTAGCACGTGTGAACAGGTCCCTCAGTATATTCTCAGCTTCCACACTGTAGACACATTCATACGTTTGACTATCCTTGTACACTAATTGACTGTTGGCGAGGAATCTTATCTGGACGTTTAGGTTACATACATCATACACAAACAGTGGATCAGAGAAAGCATGAATAGTAGGTTTCATCATGACATCTCTCATGGCAAACAGCTATGCCCACTTTATGAGACTCTTGTATTAAAACAGTGTCTTTGCCTTGTACCTGGGGCTTATTTAAAGAGCCTACACATGAGTCTCGAAACATCACATCGTGCCAGAGTTTTTGAAGCAGTCTCAGGTCATGGACCGACAGACCTCAAAACGCCAGCCATTTTGTCACGTCTCAGTATTGAGGCCAGGGTAGTGATACGACTCTTAATTTAGAGATTGAAACCTTGCTCAAGGGTCCTCTATAGTTCGGTTTTCTAATCCTTGTCTACATGCATGTTGCATGGTCTTGAGGGCGGGTCTTGGATCAAGATACACATGTTATTCCAACAACATATCACCAGAATTCAGCTTACAACTTGCACTCATAAAAGCTATCAGAAAAAGGTGACATTGCCAAATATTCACACATGTTTCAAGCACGATTTACATCACTGATGTCCAAAATGGATAAAGGGTCTTGCCCTGTTTATTCTTTACGTGACTTATTCGTAATCCAGTACCCTGACCTTAGAAACAATCATTGACCTGTCTATCATTAATTTGCGCATTAAACAATTCCCCATCACTCCTGATCCATCGTAAGAGACTTTTTTCTTTACTGAAGCTGGCCAATGCCGAGGTGCTCGGGGTCGGCCTTGACAATTCGGAGGGTGTTAGTGTTACCCATGCCGCCCTTCCAGCCCTGGACAACGACGACGGTGTCGCCGGCGGTCAGGACGTTAAGCTCAAGAGCGTTGTTGACGGCCCACTTGATTCGGCGGTCAACATCCTCTTGCCAGTTGACCTGAGCAAAGTCGGGCTTCTGCTCGGGGAACAGGAAGGGGTAGACGCCACGGTACAAGTGAGCGAATCGAGATGTTGTGGGGCTTCGGGTGACCATGAAGATAGGGCAAACGGGTCGGTACTTGGAAAGCATACGGGCGGAATCGCCAGAGGTGGAAAGGACAATGATACCACCGGCACCAAGATCGAGAGAGGCGCGGACAGCGGCCATGGCGCAGGACTCGACAGTGCTGACGGGGCGCTTGACGAGAGTGCACATCTCCTCGAAATGGGAGACATAGGGGATGGTGTTCTCAGCCTTGAGACAGGTCTCGTGCATCTCCTTAACGGCCTCAGAGGGGTAGTTACCCTTGGCCGTCTCACCGGAAAGCATGACACAGTCGGCACCGTCAGTAATGGCGTTACCGACATCGCTGATTTCGGCACGGGTAGGTCGGGGGTTCTTGATCATGGACTCGAGCATCTGAGTGGCGCAGATGACAGGCTTGCCGGCAAGGTTGCACATGGCAATGAGCTTCTTCTGGGCAGCGAAAACCTCAGCAGCGGGGATCTCAATACCGAGATCACCACGGGCAACCATGACACCGTCTGTGGCCTCGAGGATCTCGCGGAAGTTGTTGAGACCTTGTCGGTTCTCAATCTTGGCGATGATCTGGATGCGCTTGCCCTGCTCACCGAGGACATCACGGATGTCGTGGATATCCTGAGCACGGCGGATAAATGAGGCAAAGACCATGTCGACGTTGTTCTCAACACCGAACTTCAGATCGGCCTTGTCCTTCTCGGAAAGGGCAGGCAGATCGACATCAGTGTTGGGCAGGTTGACACCCTTCTTGGAGCAGATAGCACCGTTGTTGCGGGCCTTGACACGGATAGTCTTCTCGTCAACGATCTTGAGAACGTCGAAGGCAAGGACACCATCGTCGACGTAGATGATACGGCCGGGCTCAATGACACTGGTAATGTTCTTGTAGTCGACGTACCTGAAAAGGTTAGCAGGGAAGAGATACGACATTACTGGGACACTAACATGTTCTTGTCGTCACAAGCGGTAGCATAAGCATCGTCGGTGGTGATGTTCATCTCGTGTCCGGCGCTGATGGGAATGTCCTCATCACCGGGAGTGTTACCAGTTCGGATCTCGGGACCCTTGGTGTCGAGGGCAATGGCGACGTTGCGGCCAGCGTGGGTGGCCTCGGACTCACGAGCATGGTCAATGACGGACTTGTGGTACTCGTATGATCCGTGAGAAAAGTTCATGCGGACAACGTTAAGACCGGAATCTCGGAGCTTGTTGATGGCCTCGACAGAGTTGGTCTTGGGGCCAATGGTGCAGATGATGGAAGAGCGGCGGTAGTTGCGCTCAGGTCGGAAAGCGGTGTCGAGGGAAGCAAGCCATGAGATCTTGCCACCGAATTCGAGGTGGTCCTGAGCGGTGGTAGCCATGACGCTTTTGTTTTGGTTATCTGACTTCTGAGGCATTGTGAATGTGGTTAGCAAGTTGTTTGTGGGAGAAGAGCTTGGCGGGGTAGCTCTGGCTGCAAAAGGAACGGAGATGTGAGGGATACAACAAGAGTGGTGCAGTTTGAACAACCACCAGATATATATATATCTCAATTGATCGAACGATTGTAGATCTCACTACTGATAACAGGGGCTATCAGGCTGTTCTGCGGACACTTGCCATGCAGGCCAACGGAGACTCTTTCGTGAGGCATATGAAAGGCATGGGGGGCTAACGTGGGATCTGACGTTAAGTGACGTGGTGGGAAAGGCGATAGGGATGGGGCGTGGTATTTTGGTGGGCAGAGCATTCGGCGCGATGCAAAACGGCTGGCTTGGCTAGTGAGAAGGACACAGGATGATCCATGAGCTCAATAGATGGGCCGAGTTGAGAATCGTCAGATTTGTCGCTAATCGGTCCAGAAGAACCGAGAACAAATCCGGCGGTTCGTAATTTCTGGGTCGAAAGCAAACGACATTGTCAAGCACGTCCGGAAACGAGACCAGAAATGCATCTGCCAAAACCGGTATTGCCACATATCTCCCTATCTCCATTGCCAGAGAAGCGCAGAAGAGCGGGATCTCAGGGCCCAAGCCACACCAACCGTCTCCATCCAGGTGCAGCACAGAAGCAACGGTAGCATGTCGACTTACAAAGGGATATGAATCGTTGTACGAGTGTTGCACCGTACGATAATAATCCAAAGGGATGATATGATCAGAAGAGGCAGAGGAACGTGCGCTCTTCCTGGGTAGTATTATACGTTCGACGAAGGAGGGGGGCTCGCAAAGGTCGAGGCGTAGAGGGGTAAGTGGAGGCAAAGCTGTTTTGACGTCGAAGGTCAAGAAAGGTTGAGAGAGATGAGGAAGAGAGAGAGAGAAAGGAAGAGAGAGAGGAGAAAGAAGTAGAGTTGGCGCGGTAATGATAATAAAGACAAAAAATATTACAGCAAACCTACGGCCAAGACACGGCAAGGCTAAATTCCTTACCTACCGCTTCCATTCAAGGGTACTTTACTCCTTCCTCCCCAATCAACAAACATGTGTACCTCCCCCAAGAAATTTGCAGCCATCATGACTGGAGGGGTAGGGAGCCAAGCCAGGAGTAGCGCTACGGAGTACTTGCCTCACATGTACTTAGCATGGATTACACAGTCTGAGCTTGAGATCCATAGGAGGAGCTCTTTTTTTTTCTTTTTCTCTAGGTTTTTTTCTTCTCTCCTTCTGGCGATCTGGTTCAGAATTATGGGGAGCTCTGCCACCCCGCTTCCCGTGCAAGATCAAAGTCAGATACATGTAAGAGACACTAGGATTGTCCAGGTTTAGAAGAAAGTCTATATTATCCAATGCTATAGTCGTACCGTCACGTTTCAAACAAATCTCCAAATAGAAACATGTTTACTATTATTGTCATTGCTTCTCGACTTCCATCTGTTACAGTCCAAGCTGCTGTGTCGCCCCCCTCCATACCTACGTCGCAGCTCTCCCCCACCAAAACCTCGACCCCGCTATCGTTAGGTGGCTTTTATGTACAGACAGGGATCAAGTAATTGTTGTAGCGGCCGGGCCTTTCGGGGCAAAGCACTCCGCCTACTACTGCAGCTCCTTTGTTGTTTGGCGAACTGCAAAAACATCTGTAAATTTAGCCACTATTTTAAGGGTGGGTTGTCATACAGAATCCATCAATGCTAAATGGATGCGTATCTCTTCCCAGTCATGATCAACACTCTTTCGCCTCTAGACGCGCAACAACGCCATGACAATCCCCCGCTCAGATGCTGACTGTCCCTTTAACAAATCGTTGAGTCGCCCTGTGCAGGTGCCAACAGCCTGAGTTGGAGACATGAAGCGCCCTCTCCAACGAATTAAAACTTCACTCGTTCCTTTTTTGACCATTGGCCCTGACCTTATTTCGTAACGCCCTCAACAACGGTTGTGAAACTTTGCTTGGCTTCGAATCCAATCAGTCAGTTGTTTGACAGGGCATGCTGTTACGATTGGGTCCAGGTTTATGTTACTATTGTCTATAAGTAACGAGTTGAACAGCCTCATGGTTTGATACAACTCAAGGGTCAGCTCCCTTCCTGTATAGGCAGGCGATGGATTATTTTCGGTGTGACTGTCATGACAACTGTTTCGTTTGTTCGTTTAATAAAAGTTCCAACAAGAGGTCATGTCCATGACGAGAGGGAATTAACGCGATTCTTATCTATCAATCTAACCTATCAAACTAAACCCCAACGTTCTCCTGTCTTGGCTTTCGTTGGTTCAGCCTAAGTTCAGAGGTTAGCTCTAACCATCAACCTACAGACGAGCTATCATGGCCGCGGAGATCACCATTGGGTTCAGCTACTCGAAGATAGACCCCCATCTCCTGACTAATGCATTTCAGATCTCACAACTCGACACGGCCTGTGGCTGACCGACATGTCTTTTCAACAGAAAAATAGGCCTACCAGTCAAACCCACCCTGAAGCGGCCCCTCCCTCACCCTTTTAGGCACGAATGAGGTTTCAGACACAGCTCATTGCATTGACTAACGGCATTGAAACGAGGTCGTTCCAGATATCGGTAGATACCAAGCTCGGTGAGTAAACTCTGGTTGTCAAAAATTTGGCAGCGCGGGGGGCGCGCAAAAAGAGGATCCTTACTATCCAAACATGTTGTTACTATATGCCGCCATGCTATCTTATGCCTCATGGATGAGGGATTATTTTTGTTTTACCCATTGGGCTCTGACATTTAACTCTGACTCCGACTATTACCCCTTGCTCTTCTTGGGATAGACACGGCGATGCACTCGGCGAAGTCTCTCTAGACCCTTGAACCCCTCTCGTGTCTGGACCTCAACCTGTCCCACGCAGACATTGAGATGAAAAAAGCTGTGAGTGGATTTCCTGTAATAACGCCGGAATGCGAGCGAACAAGCGGTTGCTTCTTCTCGGCGACTACGAGACTAGCGGCGGCTATATGTCGCAACGTGCTGTGATGCAACATAATAATTGAACCCCGTTGATCCAGTTGAGCTCGATTCAAGCGAATTTCCATATCAGGATCTTCCGCTGCGATTGTCAAGTCCGTATAAGCGAAGTAGTAGATTGAGCTATTTACATGACAGATTCGACTGAGCATCCATCTGGGGATAGTATCATGTCTGCATCAGCTATTCCATCTTCAGCCTAGTTATCGTTGACGGAATTGATGCCGTTAATATCTGAACCAGATGTTCGCATCTCGAAATGTCTTGCATCTTCTCATCCACAACCCAATTCAGATCCAATTGTCTGGTCCAACACGTGATATGGCTCTTCCCCGGAGCTTTCTGCGCCGGGCTGCCGGGCGACTCCACTTCCGCCTGGTTCCCGAGGCGGGCTGTGTCGCATGATACTGAACTAAGCCAAGGTTGATCATCAACGACTCCATTCACGAGCTTGCACACCGCGAGATCCTCCAGTACAATCCGAGACCAGACCGAAAGACCCGACGAGTTTTAACTTCTAATAACTCATCTTGAAAATACCTGCATCATGGTGGTATGTATCTCCTGAATCGCCCAACCCCCCCGGAGCTATGCCCTTGTGGCTAAAGACTCCTCACAGCTCCTTAACCTGCTGACTTTCGGACTCTGGTCAAAGGTCGGACGGTTGACACACTATGCTTTTGACGCTGTTCTCTGTAAGTTGAATTCCTATTATTTCTATAGCTTTGCGTGTTGTGTGGGCTAACATTTCCCAGTCTCGGCCTTCCTTGCCGGCATGAAGCGATCAACTGGCTTGACGTGAGCTACAACACCCGCGCACTCCCCCAACCATCTCTAATCATCAAAAACAGCTTCAAGACCGACAGAGTCGCTGGTGAGAACAAGGATTTCACTGGCTGGATCGACAGATACCTTGGCGTTGGTGAATGGGTCATGGACCAATCCGTTGCGATCGCCGGATCCAGCGGCTACTTCGAACGAACCCGATGAGCGACGAGACGCATTTACACCTTCAAGGCTATTGATATCATGAAAACCTCCACTCAGGCTCAGCCGAAGGCTTCGATTGACGACTTTGACTTACGAACGCGAGGAATGGACAAAGACTGCCTGGCACGCGAGAGATGACGCGCTGGATTTCACATAGGCGTTCGGATATATATGACTATGCATGTGAATTGGATCAACGATACTGAATTAACGAAGCTATCACTTTCTATTCTGCCCCAGTGTGAACCTTTCTGGTAGTCATAACAAGCATGGCCTATTATCCAAACTGCCTCTTGCTTGGGTCATTATTCATAAGCGCTATTTACTCATAAGCCCTGTCACTGCCGCAGCAATCTCGGCATCCTATTCAATCTTGTTCGGGCCGTGAAGGTCCGCTAAGAACTCGACCGGTACCTCATTATTCCCAGCGCTTCCTCGTCTCAACACCACACTCTGTTGCTGGGGACTGTCTGGAGGGTCATGATCATGGTCCTCCGTTCGAGAGATCAACAAGTCGGCGGGAACTTCGTTGTCGCTTTCATCGTGACTTTCTGCTCGGTTCTCTTGACTCGCCTCCTCTGCCTTGTCTGTAGAATCGCTATGCTCGGGAGAGTCAACCGCAGCGGCTGGTTCAGGGAGCCCGAGGGTATCTCTCAGGAGAGCTTTAGCTTCGACAAACGCCTCCAGCTCAGCACCAATTGCGCATATGAGAAGATTCCAGTGCTTTGATTCGGCCAGCTGCAATCGCTTCTGTAACTCTTGAACGACGTCATCCATTTCAGACAGCTGGCTCTGCATGACGGCTTGTTGAGGCTCTTCATCGGCATCCCCGGTTTGGCTAGCTTTGACAAGCTCTCGAAGTTTTGCCTCAAATTGTGCGACCAGTCCAGTTACATCAGACCATACTTCTGAGCCTTCGATTAAAGCTTGACGATCTTGTGTAATTTGCGCCTTGCGACGCTCCAGGGCGGCAATTTCTCCTTGCCACCATGTTTTTGCCATTTCCACCGTACGGCGTTCGGGGCGGAGTTGTAGAAATTCGGTACCTCGCAGGATGTCCATGTTTTCTTTCTGTCGCGTGTTCTCACTGTAGCCAAGAGCATCAATGTCCAACGGCGCAATGGGTGGCGTTTGCATCAGTGTTCTGACTTCCATCTCGACGTCTCTGCCAGCTGCCCTGTATCCACTCAAGCCTGCCTCTCGTCGACCCTTGACGTCTTCCATCTTTTCTCGCACCCACCTACGGCGCCTCTTTGCTCCAGCCAGTTTTTCTTCGAGGCGCTGGATGTCGTGATCCAGTTCTTGCTGTTCTGCTTCCAGCGATCGGAGTTCTTGACCCAAAGGCTCCTCCTCATCATCTTCCAGTGCATGAAGTTCAGAGTAAATGTCATCCCGTCTCTTACTCATCTTATCAAGATAATTCAAGGCGTCTTTTCTTTGCTCAAGGGCGGTGCTCAAGTGCAAATCTTCCTCAGCCTTCAGTTCAGACAAAGCAGCCATAGAACGCTGTAAACCAACTCGAGCTGACTTGAGACCGCGAGGCTTGTTTGACACAGGCTGTCTCACGGGGATTACATTACCATCTGGTGTCGATCGCGTTGGCATATGTAATGAGTTCATCATGCGCGACTTGGACGTAGCCGTGGAATAAAATGTGCTCTCTCCTGTACCAGTATCACTTCCAAAATTACTTTCGGATCCCTCTCCACTGCCAGCAATCAGACCAGAGGCTTGAAGATCCAGTAGTTGCTGGATGTCTCGTTCCAAGGCCTTTTCTCGCCTCTGTAGACTTCTCCATATTGAATCGAGACGTGGTCGGTTGTCCACGTGCTTCTGACTCGGGCTATTCGACCCAAACCTGCTAGCTGATATCAACCCATAACCCCTTCCGTTATCGCCGTGACTTGACGCAGTAGATTGTCGAGAGGGATGTTGGTTCATCATCATGGAAGATGCGATCGGAGGCGGTGGCCCTGCAAAAATTGGTTTAGATCTTGTATGAGGAGGGGAGTTGGAATAGCGATGTTTGCTGTCCCACGAAGCAGGAGAGGAGGATCGACGAGTTGATGTAGCTGATGCAGGTTGCATATTCTTTCTAAATCTAGGGCGTGGGGGTTCCTGGTCGAAGAGAACGTCGTCACTCCTAGGTTCGAGCTCATCTAAATCATATTCGCTGACTTCTCGAATCGGAGGGCTTCGCAAAGGGTTGGATAGTCGCTGACGAGGACTGGAGATACGATCGAACATTGAAGGCGAAGACATTTCCGTTTGGAAGGGAGGATTGGCCTACGAACGGCTGCCTTGATGAGCAAGTGTATGTAGTCACAATGTCGGATGTTGTCGCAAACATTCGTTAGAGTTCGGTTAGGCGCGGCGTGGAGTGAGAAAAGACGAGAGCTTCGCAGGGTTTATCCTTTGCACTTGTTCAAGTGTAGTACAGACCTATTCAACCGGCAATGAGTAAGTAAAGATGATATGATCGTGGAATGTATCAAGATCATAGGAAATGTTGGCAGCTTAGTCTTAGGAAGCTATGAACACGATCTGGGGTTGGCATGTGCCCACATGGGGTGCACCTGCCATGAGCTGCTGAGATCCACAGGGCGGGGAGTGGACCTGTACCACCAGCGTCACGGGCTTGTCTTCATGTGATAGAACATATGTACTAAGTATATATAACGTCTATATCGGCTACTAGATGCTCAGGCGCACATAGAGGATTACGGTTTATTAGGTGCTTAATAACGAGGTGACTGTATCTCATAATCAATCAGGCTCCAAACCCGGAGTCAGATAACGGTCATCTTGCTGTACAAACCGGCTCAAAGGGTATGGGACCATGCATGATAGATATCAAACATTTAGAGACTAAAAGCTGCAAGACACTTTGTGTTTCAGAATTCACATCCTTTGAATTTGCTTTCTAACAGATGTAGACTAGAAGCCATACCTCCAACTGTGTTGTTTGTAGCTGTGCACTGGAAGCATTATACTACAATACAGTAATTGTTATACAGGAAATTAACAGCTGACAGTCTTATCTCTATGTTCTCAGAGCCTGCTTGCATCCCATCCTGTGTTTAAACGGAGGAAACCCGTTCTCTCATCTCCGCCATCAGCCTACCGGTTAACCCCCTCTCTTCTCCAAAACGTACTTGATCAAGGCCGAGCCAAGCCAGACGGGACCAGACCAGACCAGACCAGATCAGATCTTCTCGTATTTGCGCAAGCAATATCCCAGTCGCATTATCTCTTGCTTACCAAAACTTCTGTTTCTCCTTTTGCTTCAACCACCAGAAACGCCAGCAACTCAGTCTTGTTCTTTGAGTACCACTCAAAGCAGGACATTTGCTGACGTTTTAACTTTATCAAGATCCAATTGCCGACGATCATCCTCAGGCCAGGTGTGCTGTAAGGGAGAGTTGCTTACTCCACCGCGATTTAATTGACTGCGACGTTCAATTTCCATTGTCGCCCAAACCCTCTTGTTTCATATTCTACTGCTTCTCTTACTCGTCTCAACGTTGCGGTTGCTGTTGCGGTTCAGTCATTCCACTCTGCCGGCCACTATACGGCTTGCCGGATCAACCCAGAGCATACGAGACAAAATCACAGAATCAACTTGTCATATCTACTAGGCGAGCCTGTCGGGTATTTATTTTGGCGCCTCAAGCCTACAGGTCAAGTTTTCTGATAACCTAACGCCAGACCAGGCCAGGTCCGTCATTAAGCAGCCAAGAAACAACCAAACCATCCAATCATGAGCCAATCACAGCAATTCCCTCCCTCACTGCGTCAAATCCAGGTGGGCTCCATGTCTGCTCCTCGCGCTGTTGCTGGTCCTGGGGCTGGCTCTGGGTCTGGGTCTGGCTCAGGCTCTGGATCCGGCCCTCAACCCCATCCTCAGCACGACGAATTGCACATGTCGGGCTTGAGCCAAACTGGTGGTCCAATCTCCATGTCGCCTCAAGAATACGAAATTCCTCCCCAGATCAAATTCGAGTCCTCGCCTTCAAACTCTCATTATAGGAACCCCTCTAATACTTCGGTGCCCAACGTCCTCCAACCCGCCGGTGGCCTGTCCGCTCGCGGCGCCCCAGCCTCGCCCAACTTACCTTCGCCGATGCAGCAATCTTCTCCCGCTGCTTCATCCGTCCCTCACCAGCCGCCGTCGCAAGCTCAGCAACAGCAGCTCCCTCATCACTCCCAGCAGCCACTGCAGATCCCCTCGCAGCACGGCCAGCCTACACGCGGATACTCAGGCTCACCGTCCGCCGCCGTCGCGAGCAAACCCCCGCTGAGCATGTCTCACAGCTACTCCCGCTCCAGCCCAGCCGCTGGCTACGATGGCTCCTCTAGCTATCACGCATATACTCCCACGACGCCTGGCGGTTCTACCTCTTCGCATCTAATGTCGCCAATCGATACTACCAGGTATAATGCTCCAGGATCTCAGCGCAACATCTCAAACACCCCGCTTGGCCTAGCCGATATTCGTCCCCGCGCCGATTCGAGCATGTCCGATGGCACAGGAGCTGCCATGGCCTACGACGCCAACAATGCCCAACCAGGAACGAGCAATTACCTTGCGCCTTGGGCCATTTACGCTTTTGACTGGTGCAAATGGCCGGCCCAGGGCAATGGCGCTGGTAAGCTCGCTGTAGGCAGCTACTTGGAAGATGGACATAACTTTGTGCGTCACGCAAAGCGACAAATTCGCTTGTCCAACCGCTGACTGTTTTAGATTCAAATCCTCGATAGCCATATCACACCGACTCCTCAGGATATCTACACTCCTGGTTCATCCAAGTTTAGCCTCGAGTTCACCAAAGCTGCCGAAGCTACCCACTCTTACCCTGTGACCCGCCTATTGTGGGAGCCGCCTTCGTCGCAGAAGCAGTCTACTGACCTGCTCGCGACTTCGGGTGACCACTTGCGATTGTGGTCTCTTCCTAGTGAGAACCCTTCCACACCCAGTGGCACAATCGGCCGTCGCGACAATGTCACCACCAAATTAACTCCTCTCGCGTTACTCTCCAACTCCAAGACACCGGATCACACTGCGCCTCTAACATCGCTCGATTGGAATACCGTCTCTCCCAGTCTCATCATTACGTCCAGCATAGACACAACATGTACCATCTGGGATATTCCCTCACTCACGGCCAAGACTCAGCTCATTGCCCACGATAAAGAGGTTTACGATGTTAGGTTCTGCGCCAAAAGTGTGGATGTTTTTGTCAGTTGTGGTCAGGATGGTAGTGTCCGCATGTTTGATCTCCGAAGTCTGGAGCACTCGACAATTATTTACGAGCCTACAGGCAAGGAAGAGCGAGGTAAGTTGTGTGCAAAATTCGATTTTTACTTTGTACTGACCTTAAATAGACCCCAACGGTGGTCGCGTAAGTCCAACACTGGCTCAGCAAACCATGTCCAACCCTCCGCCGCTACTTCGTCTAGCAACTTCACCCCACGATACCCATCTCCTTGCCACTTTTGCTCAAGATTCCAATGCCATTCGAATTCTAGACGTGCGACAACCTGGTCAGGCCTTACTCGAGCTACGTGGACATGCTGGAAACATCAACTCTATCGAGTGGTCGCCCCATCGACGAGGAATGCTTGCTTCGGGTGGTGACGACTGCCAGGTCCTTTTGTGGGACATTTACAACTCCGGCCAGCCCATCAACGGAGCCCCTCAACCAGATAACCCTAGGAGCCCTGTTGCTAGCTGGCAATGCGATTACGAGATTGGCAACTTGGGCTGGGTACCCCAACTTCCCAACTCCGAGTACGGCGAGTGGCTCGGTATTGGCGCAGGACGTGGTATCTGGGGAACAAGAGTCATGTAAAGGCACAGTCATTGGCCGGCTGGTGTCGTTTTTAGTACGCAGGGCATGGTATCTGGCGATTCTCCAGAAACCTTGCTCGAATCACGTAGAATGACAACTTAAGGGTACGGTATATTGCATTCTGCAAAGCCTGGAGTTATTATTTTGGCGGTTTTTGGAAGTTGGCTCGGAGCATCTGCGACATTCTCTAGTTGCTGGGATCAAAACGTGGCGGTGGTTGAGGGGACTTGATTCGATATGAAAGAAACACGAACCCGTATATGGAAACTTGCGCTCCCGTCCAAGGCAGATAACTCGAGTTGTGAAACGCGGAAGGGCTTGGAAACAGTCTGTGTCGTTCTGATAAGGCGTGGGTTATGAGATCTCAAAAGCCTGGGCTGGCAGGGAGGATGGGAGTATAGAACGCATATTTCACTGGAGGCTAGCGTTGGAGTAGATATAGATGATGAGAAAACATGCTAAATACTTCTAACTGACTATGTCTATCCACATCTATTGTGTCTCTTTGTGATGGCTGGCCCGTGAAGGTAGACAGTTATGTCACAGCACTGGTAACTCAGACAAGGCGCGGCGAGAGGTAAGTTGGTATTTACACATTAGGATTTTCGCAGTGATAGTATAAGAGTATGCCACATGGTTTCTCTCTGCCAGGACATGTTTATCTCCAGCTGCTTATAAGTTAGTACTAAGTTACAGCGTGCGGGTGCATATAACTATTGACTAAGGTTCAGATGTGAGGGCAATTTCCATTGTGACAACCAATTTACCTTTGACCTGAAAATGCAGGCCAAACTTAAATAAATATTTGAGATGTAAAAAAGGCTTGGGCGTCTATTGTGAGTTCTAAAAACATTAACTCCAACGACAACCGTCTATGCTTGAGCGTGCTTGCACAATTGCTGACCCACTATTCAAGAAATAGTGCACTGCACAAGGTCCGGTATTTTGCCGTCTGGAGCTCCAACATTACTCGGTGTTGCTTTGACTTTCTTTCATTGTTCATCTTTGTCATCCATCAAATACCCTTTAATATTCTCTTTTTACATCGCCGCTACTTGTTCTTTCTTTCATTCTTTCATATTCGAGCGACAAACACCTAGGCAATCACAAGAGACACGTTACGTGTCGCGGCTCCCTCGCCACAATGTCTTCTCACGACCCTTCGCGCTTCGAGGATTCTGAGGATGAGGAAGATTTCAACCCTGCGCCTGCCGATCTATCCGACGAAGAGCAAGATGGCGACCATCAAAAAGTAAAGCGCGGAAGCAGCCCTGCGCCTCGCGACGATGACGATGACGAGGATGAGCGACCCTCGAAATCGCGACACGCCGATGAGGATGAGGAAGAAGAAGAGGAGGAGGAGGAAGAGGAAGATACTGGCAGACGTCGCGACGATGATGACGAGGAAGACGAAGAAGAAGAGGATGAGGAAGATGAGGACATCCAACAGGTAAGAAAACTTTAGTCTACTGGCGCGTTTGTGGCCTGCTTTCTCTTGGTTGATGCTGACCCCTTTCAGGGCCATCGCAGAAAGCGCAGAAAGGAGCGAGGCGCCAATTTCTTCGATATCGAAGCCGAGGTCGACGATGAAGACGAAGGCGAAGACGACGAGATGCTGGGCGAAGAGATAGGAGACTTCATTACCAACGATCATCCCGACGATATCGCGGAAACCGGTGACGATGATAGACGACATCGCGAACTCGATCGCCGTAGGGACATGGACTCTAGCATGGATGCCGAGAAACAAGCAGAGATTCTGCGACAACGATACGGTAACAGACGCTCTGGCAAAGGCTTCAGAGATGTATCGGTGGTTCCCAAGCGACTGCTACTCCCTAGTGTGGATGATCCCAGCATTTGGGCTGTCCGATGTAAAGAAGGAAAGGAACGCGAGGTCGTTTTCTCCATCATGAAGCGCATCGAAGAGCGAGCGGGTACAAAGGATGAACTCGCCATTACTGCCGCGTTCGAACGTGGAGGTATCGAATCCGTCATGAAGGGATTTGTCTATGTTGAAGCCCGACGTCAAACCGACATTCTCAAGGGACTTGACAGCATGATGAACGTTTATCCCCATTCCAAGATGATTCTTGTCGATATCAAGGATATGCCTGAGCTGTTTCGCATCTCTAAAACCCCTACTCTGGAGCCTGGAGCCTGGGTCCGTCTTCGAAGGCCCCCGAAGCACAATGGTGATCTTGCTCAAGTCATCGATGTTACTGAGAACGGCCTGGAAGCTCGAGTTCGCTTCATTCCCCGATTGGATTACGGCATGCGAGATGATGCGTTGTCTGCTGATGGCAAACGTAAGCGACCCTTTGGCAATGGACCTAAGCCACCACAGAGACTGTTTAGCGAGATTGAGGCTCGAAAGCGCAATCCTCGCGCTATTCAGGGAAACCCTTCCACCGGCACATGGACATACAACAACGAGGAGTTTGAGAATGGATTCCAAGTTAGGGATGTTAAAATCCAACAACTCACCGTCACCGACGTGAACCCATCTCTCGAAGAGGTTACCAGATTCGCTTCAGGGGCCGAGGATGGAACCGAGAACCTTGATCTTAAGGCACTGGCACATAGTCTCAAAGACAGCAACGCTCTAGCAACATACCTCCCCGGTGATGTTGTTGAGGTTTACACTGGTGAACAGAAGGGTGTTGTTGGAAAGGCCATGCGCGTTCACTCCGATGTTGTTTCCATCACTGTCACTGAAGGTGAACTCGTCGGGCAGGAGATCGATGTCCCCATCAGAGCTCTTCGCAAGCGCTTCAATGTTGGTGATCACGTCAAGGTCATTGGTGGTAGCAAGTTTAGAGACGAGGTCGGAATGGTCGTCAACATCACGGATGACAAGGTTACTCTCTTGACAGATCAGACAACCTTGGAGATCACCGTCTTCAGCAAGGATTTGCGCGAGGCTAGTGACATTGGTGGCCAGGGCTCCCTAGGCCAGTATTCACTACACGATCTTGTGCAGCTCGACCCAACGACCGTGGGTTGTGTTGTCAAGGTTGATCGCGAGTCGCTTGTTGCCCTTGATCAGTTCGGAACACCTCGTCAGGTTATGCCATCGCAGATTTCTAACAAAATTCCAAAGCGAAAGACAGCTGTTGCCGTTGATCGACATGGTTCTGAGATTCGCCTGGAAGATGTTGTCAAGGAGTACACCGGTCAGCAACGCCAGGGCAAGATCATCCACATTCACCGTTCCTACATCTTCTTACACTCCAACGATAGCAAGGAGCATGCTGGTGTTTTCGTTACAAAGGCCAACATGGTCAACACTATTGCTGCCAAGGGTGGCCGAGTCAACACTGCCGCCGCCACCGGTCCTGATTTGACGGCCATGAACCCAGCGCTCAAGCTTCACAAGAACGGAAGTGAGAACAAGCCCGTTCCGCCACCCAGATCTTTTGGCAAGGATAAGGCCATTGAACAGACTGTCGTTATCAAGAAGGGAGCCTACAAAGGTCTTCTGGGTATTGTCAAGGACACCACAGACACCCACGCTCGAGTCGAGCTTCATACAAAGAGCAAGACGATCACGGTGCCTAAGGACTGCCTAGCCTTCAAGAACAGGATGACTGGTGCAACCATTGATATCGCCAGTCGAGGCGGTCGTGGTGGTTATGGAGGTGGTGCTGGCCGTGGTGGCGGCGGTGATCGTGTGCCAGGCTGGCAGAGCGGTTCACGCACACCCATGGCAGGTGGTAACTCAGACAGAGTGCCTGCTTGGGGATCACGAAGTAAGTTTGTTTATTACTGGCTCAATTTCACATTGCTAACATGATACAGCACCTGCTGCAAGCGGAAGAACACCTGCTTGGAAAGCCCAGGATATGTCTGGCGCCCGAACTCCTGCATGGGCAGATGGTTCACGAACTGTCAACCCCTACGACGGCAGCCGTACAGCTTATGGATCTGGTGGACGCACGCCAGCTTGGCAGGCTGGTGGAAGAACCCCTGCTCCAGGCGATGCATTTGGTGCTGGATCACGCACACCGGCTTACGGTGGAGGCGACAGCTGGGGCTCAGGATCCAAGACACCTGCTTGGGGAGTCACCGCGCCGACTCCAGGAGCCAGTGGCGGCGATGCATGGGGTCCAGGCTCGTACGACGCCCCTACTCCTGGCGGCGCACTAGGTGCCCCAACTCCTGGTGCCATGAACGCTCCTACACCTGGCGCTTACTCGGCACCTACGCCCGCTGCTATCAGCGCGCCAACACCTGGCGGCTGGCAAGGCGGATGGGGAGCAGATTCGGCACCTACCCCGGCTGCCGGTGCTCCTACGCCTGGTTACTACGGTGCTCCTACTCCTGGAGCAAGTTACGGCCCACCAGAGACTCCTGCAGCCACTGGTCCTCGATATACTGATGACGACTGATCTTAGGTAGTATAAGACTGAACATACAATTTGGGGTGTACGTGGTGGATGAATGCAAAAGGCGTTTGGGAAGATAGTAATTGTATAATTAAAATACTCTGGCAGTACGCCAATTAGCATTGAAGAATCGATTCGAATATAGAAGCTTGATCTTGCATAAACTGTTGACTTTCACTGTCTGTGAGTTGATAGAAAGGAACTCAGTGACATGAGTGTCAACCTACTTCGCTTCTTATCGATAAGGAATTGTCCATCTTTTTCCGACTGTTTGGTGAATCTCTGATTCTTGGCAGCGCTCCGCAACTCTGCGACATCTCGACATTCCTCCATGATTCCCGAGTCCCTCGTTCACTTTCCGCCGATATAATAATGTCTCTACCCTTTGCGACACGGAGAGTGGCCTCGAAAGCCCTGTCGCGACCCTCCCGTCTCGAATGCCCTTCCACTCGCTACAACACACGATCCCCGCCAACATGCGCTTTCTCAACAAGACCAACGAGCCGTCGCAGTAAAACTCCCAACCCGCAAAATTCCTCTACACCTGGCGAGAAGCCCAGTAAATTACGCGCAACTCCCACAACGTCGGAGCAATCTTCCGTGCTCCAACAGCGATTACAAGGAAAGTCGGCCAATCTAGCCAGAAACAGAGAAGAGCAGCTACGAGAAGCGAGACAAAGACGACTGGACAGAATCAAAGAACAAAGAGAAAAGGGAACACAAACAGAAGAAGACGAAAAGAAGGAGTTGACGAAAGAGGAGATAGAAAAGCAAAAGAAGGAGGACTATAAAAAGAGGTATAAAGAGCTGGAGTGGAGATGGCTCAAGTTTATTGTTGGAATGCCGATTTTCCTGGTTATGAGTTATGATCTTTTCCAAAGACGTAAGTTGTTTAATTATCCAGTGGTCGCGATGTTGTGCTAATTAACGGGCTTAGTGGTTATGAAAAGAGAGCAAAAGATTCCTCCGTGGAAGCAGGCCAAGATAAATAAGGAGAAGGAGGAGAAAGAGAAAAGAGAAAAGCTAGAACAGGATGGCGAGGAAGTCTTGAAAGACTGAGGTAGTTCTCTGGGAGATAGAGGTCCAAAGCGTGAACTCGCGGTCCGTCTGGGACAGCAAAGTAAAGTTGCTAGTCATGGATGACCGCACGAGGTTGTATATCAATGTATAGAACATGTACGAGATCGACATATAGCGAGGCAAGAGGATTGGAAACTTCATAGTTGTCGAAACGCTGTAACAACAGAAACAGGGCTAGAATTTACGCGGAATTATGTGCTCATGATATAGCAACAAAATCAGACATTTCGCCCTGTTCGTTACTCCTCTACAGCATTGTAGATTAAATATCACAGTATTTCGATCAGGGACAAGATATTAGTTGTCCAGATCATATATTCATGTCTAACGGTATGTAGCCGAAAAATAATTATGTAAAATGCTATACACTAAATTCTCCTTAAAATCGCGTAGTCATCGAAAGATGAAAGAAGGGATTTTCTAGACCTGTCGCGAAGTATCCATCACCCAAGTGACTGTGCACACTCATACTCCGCTTACAGAGCAGGAGGGTTTTGGCACTTGAAGCAAGGCTTCTGGTAGAACTTGATGATGGAGTTCTTGTTCTTGATGATCTTGCCAGACTTGTACAGCTTGCACTTGGCGCTGCCCCAGGGGGTGGTGGGCTTGTAGCTGAAGTAAACACACTCAGCGCCGTATTCGATACAGCTCTTGGCACAGTTCTCAAGGCATGAGGCATCGCCGGCGTTGGGGATGAGCACCTCCTCGCAGATGGAACCGCGAGTACCACAGTAAGTGTTGCTGCTGCAGTTGGGGTCGGCAACATACTTGGAGCAGGTGGCAGGAGGAGGAGGAGTGACCTCGTTCTGGCAAGTGTAGCACTTCTCAAGGTCGTAGAACTTGACGCCGGTGTTGCAAGGAGTGAAGGTGAGCTGGTCCAGAGCAGCGCTGTAGAGCTGGCACTTGTAGCCGTTGTACTTGAAGGAGAAGGTCTTGCAGCCGTCGGTGGTTCCGCAGATCTTTCCACACTTGTCGGCGCTGGCAGCCCATACGGGCTGGCCGAGCTTCTGAGAAGAACGGCAGCTGACCTTGCCTTGCTGACCGCAAGTGCTGGGACGGTTAGGCTTGGGAATGTAGTTTGTGCAGACGGGAGCAGCCTCAGTGGTGGTGGCAGCCTCAGTGGTGGTGGCAGCCTCAGTGGTGGTGGCAGCCTCAGTGGTGGTGGCAGCCTCAGTAGTGGTGGCAGCGGCATCAGTGGTTCCGGCCTCAGTGGTTCCAGCCTCGGTGGTGGTACCAGCAGCATCAGTGGTTCCCGCAGCCTCTGTAGTAGTGGCAGCATCGGTAGTAACAGCATCGTCAGTGGTAGTGGCAGCAGCCTCAGTTGTAGTGGCAGCAGCCTCAGTTGTAGTACCAGCAGCCTCAGTTGTAGTACCAGCAGCCTCAGTGGTGGTGCCAGCGGCCTCGGTGGTTCCAACATCAGTAGTGGTGTCAGCAGCCTCGGTGGTGGTACCAGCAGCATCAGTGGTTCTCGCAGCCTCTGTAGTAGTGGCAGCATCAGTAGTAACAGCAGCGTCGGTGGTAGTGGCAGCAGCATCAGTGGTTCCCGCAGCCTCAGTGGTGCCAGTAGCCTCGGTGGTACCAGCCTCGGTGGTTGTAGGAACAACATATCCATCGCACTTAGCGTAGCAAGCGTGCAACTCGTAAAAGGAGGAGTCCGCCTGGCAGATGGAGCCCTCTTCGCACTCTGAATCGTCCACGTTCAGTTCTTCCACAGAATCGGCGTAAAGTTGGCATAAACCAGACTCAACCTGGTAAGAGAAGGTGTTGCAGACCTCACCAGCGTCTTCCTCGTTGACATAGTCAGCGCACTTGGTGGCACACTCGTCGGCACTGTCGATATCTCGATACATCTCAATGGGTGAACCATAATCGGATCGGCCCACGACGGCGCAAGACTCGGTAGGGGCGCTGTCAACGGTGGTGTAAGCAGCAGTGCAGCCAACAGCAGTTGTGGAAGCAGCCTCAGTAGTGGTGATGGCAGCTTCTGTAGTCTCAGTGCCGGCAGCAGTGTTAGTGGTCTCGGTACCAACGGCAGTGTTAGTGGTCTCGGTACCAGCAGCGGTTTCAGTGGTCTCGGTGCCAGCAGCAGTCTCAGTGGTCTGGCCAACAGTAGCAGTGTCGGTAGTCTGGGCACCAACAGCAGTGTCGGTGGTCTCGGTACCAACGGCAGTGTTAGTGGTCTCGGTACCAGCAGCGGTTTCAGTGGTCTCGGTGCCAGCAGCAGTCTCAGTGGTCTGGCCAACAGTAGCAGTGTCGGTAGTCTGGGCACCAACAGCAGTGTCGGTGGTCTCGGTACCAGCAGCCGTCTCAGTGGTTCCGGTGACAGCAGCGGTGCCGGTGGTCTCAGTACCAGCAGCGGTTTCAGTAGTCTGGACAATAGCGTTGTCGGTGGTCTCGGTGCCGGCAGCAGTCTCGGTAGTCTGGACAACAGCAGTATCGGTGGTCTCAGTACCAGCGGCGGTTTCAGTGGTCTCTGTACCAGCAGCAGTCTCAGTAGTCTGGACACCAGCAGCAGTCTCGGTGGTCTGAACAGCTGTCTCGGTGGTCTCGGTGCCAGCAGCTGTCTCGGTGGTTCCAGTGCCGGCAGCAGTTTCGGTAGTCTGGAAAACAGCAGTGTCGGTAGTCTCAGTACCAGCAGCGGTCTCAGTAGTCTGACCAACAGTGGCAGTCTCGGTGCCAGAGGTAGCGCTGGACTCTTCAGCACAAGTGAAGCAAAGCTCAAGATCATAGAACTCGCTAGATCCAGCACCCTCACTAGCAGTCCAGCCGAGCTCCCCAACGACCGTCCTGTACAGAGTGCAAGTACGTCCCTTGACAGAGAACGACTTGCAGCCAAGGGTCTTGCCGCAGGTGTTACCACACTCGGTCCAGTCTACACAAGTCGAAGGAGTTCCGATGACCTTATCACCACAATTGGGGGCAACACCCTTCTTGCCACAGTCGGCAGGCTGGAGCTCGTAAGGGGTGTACTTGGAGCAAGCAGCCTCGGTGGTGGTGGTGGCAGAAGTCTCGGTAGTAGGAGTTCCAGTCTCGGTTCCGGATGTGATAGCAGTGACGGTGCCAGAGGTTGTGACGCCAGGAAGAGCTACGTCGGTAGTAGTGGCAGGCTTGGGCTTGCAGTTGCCGGCATTAGCCATGGGAACGGCCAGAGCAGCCAGGATGGCCGTAAAGACCTTTGTGGAAGGCATTTTGGGAAGAAGGGGTATTAGAGTATTGTGATAACGATTGTAAGTGGGATATAGACCCAGTGAGAAAAGAGAGTGAATGTAGTTGGAGTATCAAATGTCTAACGAGTGACAAGGGAATTGCACAGCAACAGCAAAAAAGAATGAAGTGTTACCGCTGAGGAAGCAAGACTCCAGAGTGAACAGGTAGGTTTACATATATACAGAGTCAGTATCAGACGGAATCCGGACGGCAATTACCGACTCATCCACCTCGCTTCGCCGCTGGCAAGATACTAACAAGACGTAGTTCATCCAGACTAGCAGCAGCAACCGTAAAAGCCACACCGCACCGTTGCGACTGACGGTTCATACTTCGGAGTTTTCTAATTCTGGAGCTCAACTCATGTTAGCCAGGGGAGATGAGCGAGCAGTTCGACTTGGCACTGAAGCTATCGCCATTCCTGGGTTGGATAAATCGATAGCTTGCGGTGGTGGTCCCTCCTTTCAGTTGCCATTGGGCAGGCAGAGTCGTGTCATGACGGATAACCTGACTTAGTCAGGGGTGCTTTCTTGACGATGGCTGTGTTTGTAACGCCCGGGCCAAGCTACGGGAAATAAGATGAAACATTTTGAATGGGAGATAAGATGGGGATGTTAGGGTATGGGGTGGATGTCTAAGGGACTAAAGGAAACGCAAGGCAAGACATTTGAGATGCAAGCCATCTTTGGCGACACCTAGTTGTGAGACAGGATGACACTCGATGTGAAATCCCCAGTCAAAAGGCAGCCAGGCAGCCTCTTGATATTGATGGGAGATGTCAACTGTTCCAAATCGAAGCTGTTCTCCCTAACTGGATTTCTTTTAGCGGCATACCTTCAACGCCACAGATGTCCAACGGCCAACATGCACCGCACCGTAGCTTGCTCAGTTGATCTGGTCCATGTTCAAGGCGACCAACTGATCTAAGAGATGTTCTAAATATCTTGGCCGATGCCGACAACCCGACGTCCCAGTCAACGTGCTCCTAGTGGGGACTTTCTTCGATGTGGTGAGGAAAAGGAGATCGCCAGCTGAAAAACGGACACCAATTCTACCCCAATCTCTTAGCGTCTCTTGCAATTAAAGCTGAAAAACGCCGTGGCTTGCCGTAGCTTCCACAAAGGAGAGTGCTGTCTGTCAGCGACGCCTCTGCCTCTGTCAACAATCGATCCCGATCGGATCTATTGAGTATCTATTGATGTCCGGCTTGAATAATCCTGACATGGTATAGAAGAAACCTCAGTGACGTAGGATGCTTGTCCGGGTTTAAAGATTGAAATATTGATGTTTAGGACAGTGGTGTTGAATGTCCACAAAATGTTTGCTTCAAGAACTTGTCATGTAATGAGCACGGCTCGACTTCAGCTCGAGGCTTACATCTTGGCAGATGCCAAGAAACATCACAACACTCGGGCACGTCTCATCTTGGCGATATGCAAGCGAGAAAGTCCTCAGTCGTCCCATTACTTCTGGTTCTCCTGATCATTCTTGGTAATATGGACACTCGCCCGCAATTGTGGCTTGACATGGGATTGTTTCAGTTTAGAATCCTTTTCTAATGAGCGAGCTTGCCTAGAGATAAATCAACAAACATCCAGGCACACAGTTGTGTATAAGCGGAGCCGGAGGGACGCGATTAACGATGTAGGGCTAGAACAATCGATAGACTGGTTTGACCCATCTGCAATCTTAAATGGTCCCGATTGATCCTTGGCGCTAGAGACAGCAAGACGAAAACCAGTATTCTGGAATCATTTTGCAGGATCGACACTTGTTTTTCGGCGATGTGCAGATCGACCGTTGTCGATAGATCTAGACTGCTAGACTCTGTATCTCAGTCATCATTTTGTGTACCCTCCAGCTCTAGCGTATCTGTACAACTTTTCTAGTTTTTGAACACAAGCTTGTGAGATACTGGAGCAGTGGGGTTCCAATTTGAAAGTCTGAAGATGCGATGATCAATAATGGACCTTAAGGAGTGGCCAGGTGGTCCTTGACGGTAGAAATGTTGCCGAGAGATGGATCGCCGTTCATCCGATGACCCCCAAGTTCTGAAGATGCTCTCGAAGAATGTGGAGATCCGAGCCAGTTTGTGTAGCGTGCTCTTTCAGAGATTCACACTGCAGGCTGAGAATCTTTGCTGTCCTCGTATCGTGGCCAACGTTTGATGAAACGACATCGTGTAAGTCCTGAGCTCTGGTATTGAGGGATGTCTGGAGCTCGATTACCAAAGCTATGACCATTGATGCAGCAGACATCTTTGGTGCAACAAAGGAACCGATCTTGATTTCCGGAATGTCGAGCCTGGCTTCGCACTCTGGGGGTAGCATCGGAACTGCATGAGCACACATGCGTCCATGATTGACGATGGTGTCGACCAAATCTAGCAGTCGGAGGTGACATGCCAGCACAAGATGGATAAGCGACTGGTCGATGGAGACTTTATGCTGGGCATCCGAAAATAGCGGCGAGTTGTGTACACAGTCTGGGGCCTCGCAGGATGTTATACCCCGAGGTTCAAGTTGTTTAAGAACTTGAGGGTATAAGTGGACCAGCTTTTGGGCACTCTGGAGTAACTCTTCGAGAAATGTCCCAAGATTAACGTCGCAAATTTTCATAAACTCGCTGAGTTCGCGTGAGGTGAGATGTTGTGTCAACGAGGCAGGAGGGCTGTTCTGCATACGATCGAATGTAGTCATGAGATCGGTCAGTTGAGACACTACGGTGACCTGAGCAGCTGGGGCTGGGCTGGTATCATCACTGATAGGTGGTGTTACTATGAGATGATCCGGGTTGATGCTTTGGGGCTCGATCAGTGGTTGATCTAGGCCAAGTATACTCCAGTCCATGTTGACAATATCAGGATGGCGCAGAGATCGAGTTGGAGGACTGAAGAGACAGGTAACCCCAGCTTTGATACAACGAGCGCAGACTATTGAGCCTGGGATTTTGGTACATCGTAGTTTCTTGCTGTGGCAGCGATCACAAGCCTGTCGAAGATCAGTCATGACTATGGGCAGAAGAAGTTTGAGGTGAGAGGTTCAATGTTGGTGATCGAGGAAGCCTTGTGGACGGTGGAGATGGGCGGTCTTGGTAGACGTACAGGGGGCAGGAGCAGGAGGCGTAGCAGTTGGAGACGGCATACTACCCTGGACCTACCCAACCCAGACCATTAAAATCTTACAAAGGTGGTTCATGACAGCAGAATCAGATATCTTTGATTCTACTGTTTTGTAAACTATTTTATGTGGTCATAGACATTGCTCCTGGGCAGATGTTGGTATATTATTGAATTGTGTTGGCTTATAGACAAGTTGAAACTTATTTCAAAATTAGTAGGCAGACGTTGATTAGGAGTGTTGGACGTACAATTATCAAGGTACTAAGTACCCTTCCATTGGCTGACTTATTTATAGGAGTCTATATATATCTGTACTTCAATGCAGTATTGATATATTTGCACATCAATTATCGTGTTACCTGCCACGTGTTGTTGATGTTTGGTTGGTGTTATAGTTACATGTCAGTCAGCTGGACTGGGCTGGAGCCTCAGTGATCATCATCACGTCGATCCACTAACGAAAGCTTCCCCGCAGAACTTTCCACTTCCATCAACATTCCATTCCATTTCCACTCTGACGAACCGACCAACCAAACAAACAAACAACATCGCATCCTAGCTCCAAATAGACTAATATCGAGCACTCATCGCTCAATCATCCTATTCTTTACCATGACTGCGATGCTGGCTTCAGCATCCGACGTTTCCGTTTCAAGGACGACATGTCGCTAATTCCATACCAACCCCACGAGGGTCGAGAAATCGTGCTGTACGTCATTCATCTAGCTCCTGTCACATTTGCTTTGTCCCTGTCGCAAACTCGAGTACAAGCTAATCCTGGTACTTAGCCGACACCACAACGCCATCGTCGTCCGCGATTCTCAATCCCATCGACTCGAAATCAGAGGCATCTCTACTTGCCCAACATGTCATCAACCTCTTACCCGTTCAGAAAATGCTCCCGAGCGAGGATATGATCATTCCTTCGGCGCCCGCCAAGAAACATATGTCGACCCCGATTACTTTCGTATGCTCCGCGCTGTCAACTCCAATAACGATGCATCCACCGATGGACCCCCAAGCCCTGTGAGAAGAATATTTGGGCCTTCTCTTGGTGTCGCCAATGGTCCCCACCAGTCGCCACCACCTCCAGCGCCTGCAGAGGCCGAGTTTGTGTCGAGCACACCTGGTGTTGCGCAAGCTGAAGGCAGCAGGATACGACGCGATGCGTTCAGTCCGAATTACTTCAACACATTTTTCGTCGAAGAAAGAGTTTTGGGAAAAGGTGGTAAGGGTGTCGTACTTCTTGTGCGACACGAAATTGACGGTTGTGCTTTGGGTCAATTCGCCTGCAAACGTGTGCCCGTTGGAGACGATCACGCATGGCTTGAGAAGGTTCTCATTGAAGTTGAACTGCTTGCGAAGCTTTCTCATCCAAACTTAGTCTCTTACCGACATGTCTGGCTGGAAGACGTTCGACTTACCCGCTTCGGCCCCAGCGTCGCGTGCGCTTTCATTCTGCAGCAGTACTGCAATGGTGGCGATCTTCACCAGTACATCATAGGAGGTGCTCCTCGTGAGGCGACTAAAGAAGAACTCAAAGCGCAGATGCGTCGTAGGTCGAAAGGCCAACTCGAAACACCAGTGGATCTAGTAAACGGTAACCGTGTGCTGGCAGTTGAGGAGATTTATTCACTGTTCAAGGACATCACCTCCGGTGTAGCATATCTTCATGCTGCCAACTACATTCATCGTGATCTCAAACCAAGCAATTGTTTGATGCACCGCGAAGGTGGCAGGACAATCTGCCTCATCAGTGACTTTGGCGAGGTCCAGCCAGAAAATGTTGTTCGCAAGTCCTCTGGCACCACTGGAACCATCTCTTACTGTGCCCCAGAGGTTCTCAAAGTGGACACTGCTTCGGGGCGATATGCAAACTTCACCACCAAGTCGGACATTTTTGCACTTGGCATGATCCTGTATTTCATGTGCTTCGGGCGACTTCCTTATCAACATTCGAATGCTCTTCAAGAAGAGCTCGAGGATGTGGATGAGCTCCGAGAAGAGATCACTCACTGGACCGGCTTCCACGAGCGACGTGAACGCCCTGATCTACCACCAAGACTCTATCAGTTGTTAAAGAGACTGTTGTCTCTAGACCCTGCTGAAAGACCAAGTGCCAACGAAGTACTCAAGGCTATGAAGGGCGAGTCTCTGAACTTTGAAAATGGTTCAAGTCAAGAGCCTGTGCCAAATCTTGGAATCGCCACTCGGATCCAGAATTTAGACTCGCCCGCTCACCCGAGCACCCCAGTTCCAGGTAAGCCCCTTGGCCCATTGTTCTAATTCGTTTTGATCTTACTGTTTTACAGGCCCACGACATCGTAACCAGACATCGACGCAAGACAAGTTTGAAGAGCTTGGTGTGCTGGCCAGATCAACTGCAAGAGACTTGTCGCCCACCAAGGGCGGGCAAAGTTCCCGGCTTGATCCCCATAGGCAGTCCTTATCGCGACATCGTGGTTCGCACTCCATGGTCGTTTCTCGAAGCCAGGAAAGTCGCCGTAGTTCACTCGTGACCCCAGCAGTCAGCGTCAGTGACGCCTCTGAAACGGCAGAAATGCACGAACGACGAAGTTCCCAGAGTCCCCCGCTTCTCATGCCACCACCTACCACCGCAGTTGATGCCTTGAGGCAAAGGGCGAACATATTCATTTTCCATTTCATGAATCTTGCAGGCTCGCACTCACCGCTACTAAGCTACATCATCCGTCTGTGCCTCTTTGGCATCAAAGTGACAACCCTCGTCCGTCCCTGCTGGCCCCTTATGGCACAGCTGAACGTAGCTATTCCTCTCATCGGCGTAGCGGCTCTTGACCTTGGTCTACCGCAAGTAACAAGCCATTCGCCAATGATGATACAAGGCCACGGGGATTATTTCTCAAGTGGACCACGCGCATGGGGACTTGGTATGAGCCTAGTTCTTCTCGTGCTTCATTTCACAGTGCTTTGGGTTGCGTCTGGCTGGGATACGTTATGCTTGGATATACAACCTGACATTTGGGCAGGGCCGTGGTGAACCGCGCCAAAAGCCTTGAGCTAAAGCAAGACAATGCCGTGATATTTATGATGACGAACTGTGCCAACTAGAGCATGGCGAGGACCATGACGGCCGGTGCTTTGGTCATGAATTGAAGCCGAGCCGGGTCAGCTGGTCGATAAAATGCATACGTTACGTAGCGACATGGGAAATTTTGCCGAGTCTAGCAAAACGAAGCAGGAAAAGGCTATTGCCTCTTGGGAGTATATATTCAGGTGAACTAGAAAGTAAATTTGATCACTGTACAAAACTCATTAGATCTATGCAGGATGTGAAACGAAAGACAGCAAACCACCAATGTTGCAAGAATTTCTAAACTTTTCTAAGAGATTTTTGTGTCAAGATCCTCCGCCTATCCATCTCCCTTACGGCCAGATCATTCGTCCTGCAACCCTTGGCGATGCGCTTCCCACGAGTCAAACTACCAAAACCAAAATCTGGCTCGCCACCCAGACTGCCAAAGATGTCTCCCACGTAGTTCTCCGCTGTGATACCGTCCTTGAAAGTCTTATCCCAATCATAGATGATTGCCTTGACGATCTCTATACCGGCATTGAAGATGTTGGCTATGGCAATTTCGAAGCCATTTTGCTGCGAGATGAGATGGGTGTAATCTGAGCGGCCGAGAGGAGGACGATCAAAGTTGGAACCTTGGATTGTTAGTAAAGTTACTTAAAACATGGAGACTCGGAGGGCACACCGGTTCTCATAACCATGACTCTGGAGAAGTCAACAATCTTCTCGATCGCTGCCCTGACCAGGACTTCTAATACTGCATTATCCTCTTGCGCAGTCATGCAGTACACTCCCGTGCCATTTGTCCATACCCGCGTGGTATTCTCAAAAGACTCAGAGAGTCGACTGCCCGAATAGTACACATCGCTCGTGGCAGTGTCACACTTGACGACAGAAGGGGGCTGGGAAGCACTTCTATACGACTCACCCATCCGGCCATATAATGCGCGGTACTCCTTGGGCCCAGTGGCATCTTCTAGATCAGCTTTAGAAGCTAGCCTGTGAGCAGTCTCTTGGAGTTGGGCATTGAGTTCAAACACCTCGGTGCCGTACGTGATAAAGGGGTACTCGTGAGGTTGGTCACGGCCATATGAGATATACCCCGTGGAGAAGTCGGGTGGGAGGGATCTTGGATCTATCTCGTATTGGAGAGCGACCTGGACTGAATAGCGAGCGATAGCTACAGTGCCAAGTGTGCCATACTTGGGGTTGACGCCGGCTATACCAGCGATGAGGAAGTATGTGCTGCTCAGGTCAAATTTCGGGGACAGGACGAGAGCCATGAGCGAGGCGGCTGAGTTGACTTCCCCTTCGCCAATGGTGAGATGGCAAATGTCGCCGTTGTCTGTGCAAGTGACGCAGGGGAATAACATGGAGAGGCCGGGAGAGTGAACAATCTTTGCTGACAAGTTGCCGAGGTGGGTGCTTGGAAGACGATCATGCCAAATTTCCGCTTCAGGGGACCACTAGCACGCCGTGTCAGAGATTCAATTTTGAGAGACAATATTGAGGCATACCATTGATACTATCATGACTTTTGGTGCAATAATTGTATCATCTTTGCGGCTCAACAAATGAGGCAATGCAGAAACCCGGGGTAAGCAATTAATCGGAAGAATAAGTAGCAAGAGAAATCGTAGCAGTTCCATGGTTGATATCTTGCCTCGAGTTGTTTGAAATAGTTTGCTCGAGGAAACAGGGAAGTCCTAAGATTTTATCCATTTCGAGCCCACCCACTTACGTCTAAGGGCAATATCTTCAAGACCGAGCCTGTTGCACGAAAACCTCCATCTCAAGGGACGCCATGTGGGATGTAATGTCTTTGTCTAACTGACCTGACCCCACGACTCAGATGTGAGAAAAAGAAATCCGAATTGAGAGAGGATTTCTTCCTAACGGGTATCGAGCATCGGATGTCGCCCTTCTCTGGACAAACTGTACCGTTCCGTCAGCGAGTCAGCTCGAGGGCTGTGGATAGATCGGAAGTTAAGAGGAGGACAACAGCGGGATCTTGATACGGAAGGCTGTGTTTGTTTAGAGATCCATTTCCGATAGGGCGCTGATGGGGTGGTATGGGAGAGAAGAGTAAGTATGTTGGGAGAGCAGCGTCGAGAATGGAATGAAACGAAACAAGACAAAGACACCATATGTTCAATGTTTGGAGATGTAAGCGAGAGACAACGCCCATGTTTTGATTCAAGCTTAACATTTGACGCTTCCAATCGCACGCGGCCTCAAGCTTTGATGCAACTTTATTGGGGCTCATGTCTCAACCGTCGTTTGGTTGATTCACCTTTGTCACTGCTACGATACTAAGCTTGTGTCACTGTAGACAAACATTCTGAATGAGGAACTTGGTTGGGCATGGATTCAAGGTTGTACAAATATTCCCGCTTCAATGGGGAGAAAGAGTCGATGTCCCAAATCGTTCATTTACTGATGTGCCTGTGCAACGGAGATACTAGTTAGTATCTTCTGGGAATGCATGTCTCGGCCGGCAGGGGACCGAAGCGATCGGATGGAGAGATCGAGAGTGACAATTGGCTATAGGAAACGAGATCTGGTTTTTCTTGATAGACTTGTAAGTGATGTCTTGATCGCAGTGCTTCAGACAGAGGTGTTGAAAGAAAGAACGGAAGATGGTAACGCGAATTGAAGTTTGAGCAGAGCACCACGAGCAAGTTTTTGTCCTATTGTGACCTGTCCCAACGTGACCCTTGTGCTCCTGGGTTCCATTTGGTGGATTTGGTAGTAGGGACGGAACGGGTTGTAAACTCGTGAGATGTGAGGCTTGAGGACTAGAGAAACACAGCGAGTTGGGGTTTGGCTCTGGTGGAGTTGTACCCCTTGCTCTTTTGGTCTGGAGGTCAAAGGATTGCTCATTCCGTCTGTCCGCTTACTAACTAGCCGTCATAGCGTTGAGGCTTTGATTGAGGCTCATCAGACACAGCCAGCAATTACGGATACAAGGTCAGGAAACTAGAAAAAGTGAGACAGAATAATCTCGCTTCTTGTGTTGAGCAGGCAAGGCGTTCTATTGCTTTACCATGCTCAGACAAGGTGCTACTTACTTCGCACCCGCTGAATAGACTCACGTACCTGGATGCTTGGCCATGAATCTAATCAATCGCGGTAGTAAACAAAGTTTCCACCTTATCGAAGTTAACCTTTGGTGGCGAGGGAATCAAGATGACACTCGTATCTTCTGACTCGTTGGCCTATGATCGTTAAGAAACTTGGCAGTGGCTTTTGGCGATCGTTGGCCTCAGAAAGTGTAAATTCTTGGCAATTGGTCCTTCCTTGTTAGCGAGATGCGGTTGTTGCCTTTTTCCATTCTGGAAGTCGGTTACAGTTGCAGATTCTGGTGGGGAAGGTGCCGTCCCTGGCTGCACTAGCCAGTTAGTCCACCTGCACTGTGTGCTGTTGAACCTCCTTTATTTCCTCCCCTTGACACTTTACACAGATTCTTAAATCGACGACATTGATCACGATAAAGACACAAACTAGTCAAAGACAACCACTGTAGCAATCATGATGACGACGACTGATCAACCAACAGCCAAAAGCCTCTCCCTCACTAGCACACGCACGACGTTGCAGCCAAGACCACTGCCAAGACGCCATAGCAGCAAATATCCAAGCATCTTCAGGATCCCCAAAGGCCTCTAGAGCAGAGTCTCGGCCCTCCCGAGACGACGAACTTACGGGGTCTTCGCCCTCTGTAAGGCGGACCACTTACAGTGGGTTAGCGACGTGTCGCCGGTGATTGTTGCTGCATACGGTGCGTCTCTGCCATGGACCCCCAGACAGCCAGAATAAAGATTGTCCGCCAAGAAACCACTCACAGCCATCTCCCAACTTCAGGTCATTTCCCGGTGGAGACGTGCGGCCGGGTATGACGAGTTTCTCAATAAGGTTCTTTATTTTCCTGCTCCTCATGGCTGCTTCTAACGCATTCGGGGTAAAGGCCAGTAAAAACGTCCCCCACGCTGCCGTTCAACCACCGATTCCAGCACTTCCTCCACACTCAACGGTCCCGTCCCGTTCTTGACAATCTTCGATCTTGCATTTTACTCCCTCTTGTTTTGTTTTCTTGGTCTTTTGACAGACTGCTTCTGTAGCTCAGCCGTACCAGCTCCCTGGACTCACGGCTGTTTTCATCTACAGCGTTACATTGATGGACGACATTACGATTGCTTCTGATCCACGCTATGGCGGCTCTGGCGAAGGGTCCAACTCTAACTCCAATTCTGGTAGTCAACACCAGCCTCCGATCGATATGACTTCTCAAACTCCCAACGACGACGACACGCCATTCGATTTGCACGACGACGAACCTGTTCAGGGAAACAACTTTGCTTTTACCCCGACACAACTTCACAAACTCCTGACCACAAGGAGTCTCTCAGCGCTGCGCGCCTTTGGCGGCCTGCTGGGTTTAGCCGCTGGCCTTCGAACGGACATATCGGCTGGACTCAGCGTCGACGAGACAACTCTTGATGGCACTGTCACCTTTGATGAAGCAGTAGCTTCCGGTAACCTTGAACGGCCACCACTAGTTTCCGCTGCTTCCCCTCCGCCATCGCCGCCGCTCCTCCACAACGGTCTTTTCGAACATCATGATAATCACTATGTGGATCGCAAACGTGTTTTTGGGGACAACCGCCTTCCTCAAATAGCACAAAAATCCTTCTTCAGGCTGCTATGGATTGCGTTTAATGATAAACTCATCATACTTTTGACCATATCTGCCACAATTTCGCTTGCTATTGGTATCTACCAGTCTGCCGATAAGTCAGTAGGCGCATCCCGTGTTGAGTGGGTAGATGGTGTTACCATTGTAGTTGCGATCCTCGTCATCATCATAGCTAGTGCTGCGACCGACTGGCAGAAGAATTACAAGTTCAAGAAGGTCAACGAGCGGAAGCAGCAGAGGGATGTAACAGTCGTTCGGTCAGGTAGATTGCAGCGCATCTCTGTACACGAGGTTGTTGTTGGCGATCTTTTGCACCTTGAAGCTGGCGATATCGTTGCCGTTGACGGTGTTCTCGTGCAAGCCTCAAGTCTGCAGATGAACGAGTCTTCCATCTCTGGAGAAGCTGATTTGGTCCACAAGTGCGTTTCAAACCCCAACCACTCAGTACATTCATCTCGAATTGATCCTTTCATTTTGAGTGGAACCACTGTTGCGCGTGGTGTTGGCTCCTATATCGTCACGGCTGTCGGTGTTAACTCGACCTATGGACGTATTCTCATGTCGTTGAGAGATGATATTAAAGCAACGCCACTCCAGGTGAAACTCGGTCGTCTCGGCAAGCAGCTCATCATCATTGGCGGTGTTGCTGGCTCTATCTTCTTCCTCGTCCTGTTAATCCGATTCTTGACCAGACTTAACACCATTACTGGTGGGCCATCCCAGAAAGCCGAAGACTTTCTACACATCCTAATCCTGGCCGTCACGGTTGTTGTAATCACTGTTCCTGAAGGACTGGCGCTTAATGTGACCATTGCTCTTGCTTTTGCAACGAAACGTATGCTTCGAGACAATAATCTTGTTCGGCTGATTCGGTCGTGCGAAATCATGGGAAATGCAACAACTGTCTGCTCCGACAAGACAGGTACTTTGACACAGAATAAGATGACTGTGGTGGTTGGACGAGTCGGACTTGAATCTTACTTTGACGACACCGATCTTGTTGCTCCTGACCCAGATTCATCCATGTCGCGTGCCTCCACCATCAAGTGCGACAGTTCGATCGACCTCGCAAAATCACTCTCGCCAGATTGTCGGCGACTACTCAAAGACAGCATCGCGCTCAATTCTACCGCTTTCGAAACCGATGACTCTGGATCATCTCCCTTCATGGGTTCAAGCACCGAGACAGCCTTGTTGCAATTTAGTCGTCAGCATTTGGCTATGGGCAACTTGGCCGAAGAGAGAGCTAATTGTCCTATTGTTGCTATTCTTCCTTTTGACTCATCCCGCAAGTGGATGGCCGTCTTGATCAAAGTTGATGATGATCGGTATCGACTTCTGGTGAAGGGAGCTGCGGAAGTCGTGTTTGAGTACTGCGCTTTTGTCGTCCTGGACCCGACCTTCAGACTTCCGGTTGCCCGTCTCTCAGAGAATGATCGCGAAAGCTACCGTAACACAATTGAGGACTACGCGGGTAGAATGTTACGGCCGGTTGCTATGGCGTACCGAGATTTCACGGCGCACGAAATCTTTGAGGGTCCCGACGACGACCCCGACAACATCAACCTGGAATGGCTGGCATCCGGCATGATTTTTATCGGTGCTTTTGGTATTCGTGACCCGTTGCGACCCGAGGTAGTCGAGTCTGTTCGCCAATGCCAAGCTGCTGGAGTGTTTGTTCGTATGGTCACAGGCGACAACTTTTTGACGGCTAAAGCTATTGCAGCGGAATGTGGTATCTACACAGCTGGTGGTATTGCCATGGATGGACCAACCTTTAGGGATTTGACTCCTGAGCAACTTGACGCTGTTATCCCAAGACTGCAGGTCTTGGCCCGATCTAGCCCAGAGGACAAGCTCCTTCTCGTAACTCATCTAAAGCGAATGAACGAGACGGTAGCAGTGACGGGTGATGGCACAAACGATGGCCTTGCCCTCAAGGCAGCTGACGTCGGGTTTGCTATGGGCATACAAGGTACCGAGGTGGCGAAAGAAGCCGCATCCATCATTCTTCTTGACGATAATTTCGCCTCAATCGTCAAAGCTCTCAGCTGGGGCCGAAGTGTGAATGATTCAGTAAAGAAATTCTGTCAGGTCAGTATTCTTTGGTCGAGTAAACAAATGTGAGCTAACAAATTGCAGTTTCAATTTACGATCAATATCACTGCAGGTATCATTACCGTTGTTTCAGAGCTTGTCGGCGACGCCATTTTTACTGTCGTACAACTGCTTTGGATCAACTTGATCATGGATATCTTTGCATCCCTCGGTTATGCTACTGATCACCCATCCCCCGACTTCCTTAAGCGCAAGCCCGAACCTCGCAACGCACCCATTATTTCCATAACCATGTGGAAGATGATCATCTGCCAGGCCATATATCAGCTGACAGTAGTTTTTGTTGTGCATTATGCCGGCTGGGATACTTTCAACCCTGATACCGAGTTCGAGATCGAAAAGCTGCAAACGCTGGTGCTAAATATCTACGTCTGGATGCAATTCTTCAATCAGCACAACTGTCGTCGTGTAGATAACAAGCTTGACATCTGGTATCAAGGCATCTTGCGAAACCCTTGGTTTATTGGTGTACAACTCATCACTATTGTTGGCCAGTTCATCATCGTCTTCAAAGGAGGCGAAGCTTTCGACACCACACCTCTCACGGGTGCCCAGTGGGGGTGGAGTCTTCTCTTTGGTGTCATGGCCATTCCTCTGGGTGCTTTGATCCGGCAGATTCCGGATAGCTGGGTCCAGAACATATTTACACTGATCAGTTCCTCTTGGTTCACGATCTGGCGACCTCTGCGTGCATTCATCTCTAGAACATTTAGTTGCTTCAAGCGTAAGAAGGCAGACGACAAGGAGGAACAACAACCAGAGCACGAGATGGGTCCTGTCGAAAACATTCTTCATATGATGCATCTAACCCCCGACATGGAGGACGATGAGACACCAATGACACAGGAACAGAGAGAAGCAATGGCCCGATCGGACCAAAGAAGGTTGCAGAAGGAGGGGGAGAAGCCGAAGAGGGAGCTTGATCTGAATGCCCTGCTAGAGGCGGCCAAGGTAGCAAGGCGTTCCGACGGTGCTATCTTTGAGATTCACCCTCAAACCCTCAAGAATGACCCCATCCTGAGAACAAGCGAGGGCACCAAAAGCTCTTTGCCACCAAGTCAAGACGAAGAATTTATGAGATTTGTCGCCTTGAATACAGCCCGGCCACCTCGACCAAAGAGAGTAGCCCCCCGAAGCCAGACGCGACCATCGCAACGACAGGAGCAAAAGAGTTCATGGAGACACCACATCTCATGGGAAGGACTATTGAGATCTAAGAGGCGATAACGGATAATGCACTTTATATCACAGATAGAGAGGAGAAGGGCATTTAGTTTACAGGTACAGAACTGTTTTGGGTTGAATGACATATATAACGACTTATGACAGAGAAGGGGTTTCAAGATACCAATATACAGGTCGCTTTACTAGGCCATAATAACAACGCTTCCATCCCACGAGTTTTCCAATCCAGGTTCCTCAAAAATGTGATGCCCAATCCTTTTGACGTATATCCAAGCAAAAAACAACATCGTAACTTTTAATCGATAATCATCCAACCTTGATAATAGCTTCTTCAATAGCACTTCCAATCTCTGATCTCGGTATTCCCGGTCCTCTCATTAAACAGCAAGATCTTGTAGCTAGCGACAAGACAAGGGCAGATACACTAAGCCGCACTGTCACGGGGCTATTTTTGGGTTGCGTCGGGAATGAGAAGCAATTCACAAAGCTCCAGCTCTCGGGTTGCTTTGGTATAGCACTTCCCACGTTGGGCATGGGTGAATTGTTTAGGTTGAGTTCCAGCGTTTCGCTATCAATCATCCGAGCACCCAGTGCAAGGAGCTGCTTCTCAACGCCAACAATACTGAAGAAACGGGTGAAATGATCGATGCGAGATCCAGCCGGTCGCGTGGGCCATGGCCATTCAATATCCTCCATCGTCGCCGGATTGAGCTCGCCGCGAGCATAAACATGGTGTCCGTATCGTCCATAGGGTAAATCAATAACGCGATACATTTCGTGCTTTCCAGGCCCAATGAGCCAGCGTAAACGAGTCAGCATTTCCTCCTTGGCACGGCCTTTGAGCGTGTTGCAAAAAAGACGAGCTTGCATCGGGGTCATGGCGTGTTCGGGCGGTGAGTTTACAAGAAGTTGACATGCTATAGTTAGAGCCGCGTTGGCGAGGCGGAATGAGAAGGGCGAGTTGTACTGTGGTCCTGTCGGGACGACTTCGCTGGGCGCAGTGGGCGTTGTACCGAGCCAGCCATTACCGAAGATTTGGGGCGCAACGTTGAAAGACGGGATTGAGACGGGTTTGCCGAGAGACGGTTGCTGGAAGTTGTGGAGCGTTGTGAACTGTGGCGTCGGCGGTGATATAGACGTTGCTGACGTTGAGTTTGACGTTGACAGTGCGCTCGTCAGTGCTGAGGTCTGTGGTGGCTGAACAGGGTGGACTCGTCTCAACGTTACGGCTAGGGAAGAACCGGAATCCGATGTCGTCTCACTGCGCTCGCTATCAGGACTCTGCGACTTGTCCGTGGGTCTGCTCTCTTCAGTCGGAGAACTCGATCTGGGTAGAACGACAAGGTCCTCCTCTGGGCCAACGACCTCATGAGCCAACTCAAGAATCCTTTCCATGCTACGCCGCAAGCTACCGACGAGACTAGGCTGGCCGTTCACGATGGCTTCAGTGGTGAGCATCTCGTCAACGAAGGACATGAAGACAGAGCTCATCTCCTCAACAACCTGCTCCAGACGACGAACGCGCTGGGCCTGTGCTGCTTCGGCGGCTTGGCGGCGGCGGCGAAAGATGTTTTGGGCTTCGCGGTTGCGTTCGCGACGGGCCTTTAAGGTGGCGGTTTTGTGAGTATGGGTGAGAGTGAGAGGATAGGAGAGAGTAAGCAGTTAATTACCTTGAGAGCTGCATCGTCGTTTTCTTGGGTGCTGGAAGATAAGCGACCTCTTCGCTTGGTGGGCGATTGAGCTGTCATTGAGTAGGTAGCGAGTGGGTTTCGTATAAGTGAGGACTATGAGTTGAATGAAACGAGATGAGAGATGAGAAGAGATGGCGAGAGAGGCAAGGCTGATATGTATCAGTCAGCTATATGTGTTAGTAATCCACAAACGTTATATAATGAATAAAAAATAAATAAATGGTTGTAAATAAATAAATAAAGAGGATAAAATAAAATGCGAAATAGCCTGAAAAGGTGAAACGGTAGTTTATTGCGGCATTCAAAGGTGGCGATGGATGAGATTTAAATGAACTGAATGGATAAACGTTGGACTCGGACTCGAATCTTCGGTTTGTTTTAGATTCATTCTTCCTTCTTCCCATTTCTGACCCCGTGACCCCTGCTGACTGACTTAGTAATCCTCAGGGGGCCTCGGTCCAATGAGGGTCTTTGATGGATCGTCAAGTTTAAAACGATATCGATATCGATATCGATACGTGGGGGAGAAGATCCACCATCAGAGCAACAACAACTCGTGTTCAGGTATATGCGTGCAATAGCCGTTAATTATTTATCCAATTGATTCCTAATTAATCTGAGACTCTGTCAAGTCCGGACTTCGTCAAGTCCAGACTTTGACTAATTATACTCCTTTCCTTCCCATCCTCCCTCTCCAATCACTTGCGCAAATGCACCCCTGGCTTGCACCAACTCATGATATGTTCCCTCCTCAACCTTGATACCATCCTCCAGCACAACAATGCGATCTGCAATCGCCATCATTTCCCTGCTGTGCGTTACCACAACGATCCCCATCTCCCTCTTTGACTTGCCCGCGATTCGCCGCATTGTGTGCCTGATCATCTCTGCGCTTTCCGCATCCAGTGCGCTTGTTGGCTCGTCAAGCACAAGAAGTCTTGGCTTGCGGACTAGTGCGCGCGCGATACTGAGACGCTGTGCTTGGCCACCTGAGAGAGCTTGGCCTCCGTCGCCAACGTGGGTGTTGTAGCCATCTGGGAGAGATGAGATGTACTCATGAAGACCAGCTGCCTTTGCAGCGGCTATGACGTTAGGGAAGTCGCGTTGCGGTGATAGTTCGTTGAGCCCGTATGTGATGTTCTCTGCGATGGTGGCTGGGAACAGGAATGGCGTTTGTGGAACGTATGCCATCATCGAGCGGAGATGTTCAATGTCAATATCGGAGTGAGAAATACCAGCAAAGGTCAGTGGCGATTCCGTGCTGAGTATAGAAGCTCTCGAAGGGGTATAAAGACCCAGCATTAGCGAAATGACTGTGGACTTGCCGCAGCCAGAGCTACCGACAATAGCTAGACAGTCTCCAGCATTGACCTCAAATGATACACCTCTCAGGACAGGTCGTGAATTTGGCTTGTATGAGAAACCGAGGTCGTCTAGTCGGACTGGAAGCGGTGATTTCGGCTTCTGTTGTCCGCCAGTCTCGCTTGGTGGTGTCAGCGGCATGTTGGCATACTTCAACATCTGTGCAGCTGTGGACTGGGCCATTGTGACTTGAGGTATCGTACTAAGAATACTCGTCGCTGTGCCCATACTGAACAGAAGAAGGTTGACCACTGCTACGACGGATGTTGGTGTGATCGCTTTCTCCGAAGCCAGAAGCACAGTTCCGTAATAGAATACAAGCGCTGTGAGGGGGTAGTTCACTGACTGGTAGAGGCCAAAGAATGCACTTGTACGTCCAGCTCTCTTCTTGCCTAGGCCCAGGGTATGTGCTACTGCTCTGAGATATTTCTCACTCATGTAATTCTCCAACGTGAGAGCCCGAACGACTCGAATATTGAGAAAGATCTCGGTCAGAGCAGCGCTGGCTTCCTCAGCCCCTTCATTGCAACGCGCCTCCCACTTACCGCTGATAATGGTATAGCCTTTAACTGCGCCCATAACGACAGGTAGCGGTGCGAGGGTGACGAGGGTGAGCTTCCAGGATATGACGAGTGCCCACACAATGGCAGCAACGATCATGACGGTGACTGTAATTAGGATGGGTACAAATCGTCCCACAATGTTACGCATCTCTTCAGCGTTTCGGTCGAGACATTCGTTGATTCGGCCAGGAGAGTTGCGCGATCGGTCGAACCAAGACCTCGACTGTCGAAGGATTCGTTTCAGGGCTTCCACGCGGATGGTATTGATCCATGCTTGGCCAACCATCTCAAGCAGATAGTGACCACCACCAGTACAAACTCCATCGACAACAGCGATGACACTGAGAAAGATAGCCCATTTCTTACCCTCTGCTAGCTTATCGCCTTGAGACCACATTGCGCCCAGGAGCTGCGCAAAGCAGTATGCGAATGCAGGGATGGAGCCAGCACCAATCAAGCAGGTAATTACTCCAAGGACAAGGAGAAATCGATGACCCCGGCCGATAGCTGGCCAAACAGTCTTCAAGATTGCGACCAAAGACATGGGTGGAGGGAGTTCCTTAGTCTCATCATCCTTGTCCTCTACCTTGTCGCTCAACCTTTCTCGTCGAAGTCTTGTGATGCTCTTTGGGCGTTCTGATCCACCAAAGAGGTATTCTGGCTCATCGAGCGGTCTTAGGGTACATGATGTATCGAAGCCGTCCAGGCTACTTCGTCTTATGAGAGCGCTGTTATGCTTTTCGTCATAAAAGTCACCCAGAGGCCAGTTGCTGGCGGCCGTTGCTGGGCGCTCGGCTTCATGAAAGGTTTCCATATCCCATGCCCGAGCCGTTCTTATGCGAAAGGCTGCTGCTGCATTGGTGCCAAGAGTCATGTGTTGTGATGCTCTTGCAGGGGCTGGACTGAATGCCTCCAACTCCCCGACTAGCATTCTCGAAAGTCGAGATGCTGTCACTGGTGGTGGGGGAAATAATGGAGAAAGGGGTGAGGTGGGGGAGATTGGCGAGTCAATGGTGATTTCTGTGTTTGGAGTATCCTGCGCTGTAGATGCAAGCGTCGCAAATGTTTTACCACCTTCCTTGGCAAGATCCTTCCTGAAGCCTTCTTGCACAAGAGCTGCGTTGTCCATCACATAGACAAAGTCGTTATCGTCAATCTGAGCAACATCATGGGTGATGATGATGGTTGTCTTGCCTCGTCGCCATGCACGGATGGCATCCATGATGAGAGTTCTGCTGACCTGATCGAGACCGCTTGTGATCTCATCGAGGATGAGTACAGGGGGATCTCGAAGTCTAGCTCGAGCAAGTGCTAGTCTCTGCTTTTGGCCACCACTCAAGTTGTATCCATCAGCACCAACATTAGTATCAAGCCCCTCGGGAAGTGCTGCGAGTGTCGACTGGAGCAAGGCTGCATCGCAAGCGCCCATTACCTCAGATCGCGTTGCTCCGTCAGGGCATTGGTGGCCGAACGCTACGTTCTTATAGAACGATTCGTTGAACAAAACACTTGACTGTTGGATCAGGGTGATGTTTTCGCGGACCCATTGTCTATCGAGTATCTGTAAAGGTCGACCGTCGACCTGGATCTGTCCTCTCAGGGGCTCATAGAAACCGACGATGAGGTTACCGAGTGTACTCTTTCCGGAACCGCTTCGTCCGACAATAAAGGTTATTTCGCCTGATGGAAAGAAAAAGTTCGATTCTTTGAGTACTTTGACCGTGGGATTCGAAGGGTATGCAAAGCTCACCTACTGAAGTCAGTACTAGTCTTTGTTAGTAGAAAGAGAACTCACATTCTTCAACTCGATGTCGCCACTGCAGAAATGGGGTCGTAAAGCGCCAGCCATGGGCTTGACAGTGCCACCATTTCTCATGTTACGAGTAATACTGGAGAGAAATCCACCAGCCGACATTCCTTTGGCGAGTACCAGCCACTGCGGCATCAGAGCTTCCACGCCCTGAAAGGCTGCAAGCGTAGAATAGAAAGTTGTCAGGACACTACCGGCAGCAAGACCATCATTGTTGACCAGTACCACGCCGTACCAGAATCCCAGGACAAACATGGCCACAACCCAGAAAGCGACATAACCCATCTGGAGAGCATTGCACTGGGCTTGGATAAGGTAGTGATTTGCCGCGGCTTTGATGGATGGGTAGTACTGCCAAACTTCCTGGTCATATCCGTTGAAGACTTTGACGAGATCAATGGCTGTGATAGAAGCGACGGCGAATTTCGAGGCCACAGCCAGCTCACGCTTCTGTGTCTGGATAGCGGGTTCCAAACGCTTGGTGGCAAATGAGAGGACAATGGCTGAAATTGGAAGAGTGGCGAGAAGGACGAGTGTGAGTTTCCAGGAGTAATAAAGTGCGATGCCCAGAGAAGCGAAGGAAGTAATGATGTCGCCAACGAGAAGACCGAGGACTTGGGAAGATGCGAGCTGCAGCTCACGGGTTTGCCTGTGAAAATTGAGTAAAGGATTAAGAACGGAACGAGGTACTCACGTCTGTATTCTGATGAGAAGACTTGATATGCCTTCGGATTGGGCATCGAACCAGGCCATATCCTTGGAGAGAAGACTTGTAAAGACTTCTCGTCTGACACTGCACGCCTGCAACTCTCCAAATATGACCCAGAGTGCTAGAAAGGCTGTACTTGCGAGCCAATTCCCAATTCCCATTCCGAGAAGGACAAAAGCCCAGTCTGAAACCAGTGAGAGGGCTTCATCCCCGTTGTATGTACCATTGCCAAAGCCAGCGATGATATCGAAGATCTTTCCAAGGATGACTGCAAGGATGGTTTTGAAAGCTGCTGAGAAAGCTGCGGCTATCAGAGCAGCAATGAGGGCTCCGGTGTGTGACTTTTTGGTAAATGCGAAGAGTTGCTTCCACGATGATTTGGCGTCTTGTTCCATTGCGAATGAAGTTGAAGATTAAAGATTAACGAAAGTGGTGATTCAATCTGGATTGAGAAAGAAGGAAAAGAGAAAAGGACAAGACCATCGGGGATATTGAATGGAATACATGGTAGGCGATGGCGACAAGGTAAAAAACGAGGCAGCGTTTGTGGTACAAAGAACAATATGAAAGGGCGAGTGGTGGTGATGGTGCACAGACGAGGCTGACGCTGACGGCAAGGGCCTTAGTATTGTTCTCGTTGATATTGTTCAACTACTAACTGCAAACCCCGCACGCAAATTATTGGCAAATATGCAAGTTAAATTGATTGCATCTGAGGGGCCATTTTTAATAGCCTTTTCCAGTCGGGCTTCTAAAGGCGACCGAGATGCCGACGGCGTTGCCACTGCCAAATAGCGCTCAACTTGACGACGTGATATCTTTTTGACTGGCGCATTAGACGAGATGATTGTTTGGAAGTGTTGGTTCATCCGAGTTGTACTATTTCATCTGGATTCATCATTTCCTTGCCTCTTCTACTCTAATCAGTCACATGCCTAGCCCCGTCTTCCACTTGGCTTTGTCAGAACTTGAACAGTGGACATACAAATCATCATTTTCAACGCCAGGGCCTGGATAGCGGCCTAGATAGTCTCTTCCTATTGCCGTTGGTTCCGGACTCTTGTCATGGTGTGGTCTCTTTCTTTCCCCTGTACAGTCTCGGGGCACACGACCCATTTGATAGGTTATTTAGGGAAAGACATGTGGCTGCTGACGATGGCGGCCTTGGTGTTTGGCCCATATGGAACTCGCCACTGGCTTGGGAGATTGATTGTGCAGTGACTTGTGGAAGTGTCATTCGATTCTTGGCTTGCGAGTTGTATGCATGCATCAAATCCATCCGCTTGCTGTTCCAAGGTCGGATTCTCTGGATGCACTTATAACAATGTTGAATCAATGCCATCTACTAAATCTTCTTTTCTTAATTTTATCAGTCTTTGCTATGATACATATGGGTAATATACCGATTTTATCAGGATCCATTCCATTTGCACCGTCGTACAGGCCAGGACATATTTAGTTTCTGTCAATAAGACCATGATCACTGATATTCAAAGGACTGCCGCCCAGTAAAGCACCCTTCGTGGAAGTCTTCATCGAGCCCTCCCTTTATAGATGCTCAGAGCCCTAGATCTCTTGTAGCTGCTACCATCTAAGCCTCCCTCGTAGTACATGGGCCCTGACATAGGATCCAAGATTCGCAGTCTCGGCTGTGCTTCGTTCATCGCTAGGTAACATGTAAGCAGAGTATACAACCAAATATTCTATCCAACGTACCTAACGACGGAGTCTGTCTGAAAATGGAGGGCAAGACACATTCCGAAGCACCTGTTGTATGGCCCAATAATTAACGGCATTACGCCGTAAGACCTTCTTCTTCATGTGGTGAGGTTTGCTCCAAGCATGGCTCGATATCGTCCGGCTCCATCGTATTGACGACGCTCACGGAGAAAGCCAAGCAACAAAGAGCCAGGTGCCATATTAGCGGGCAGTTATTTATAGGGGCCATTTGGTCGACGGCGCTGGGGTCCTTGTGAGGATGATCTGAACGATCAGCTGTCTTCACGGCCGGGCCGTGTGGCTGTGGTAACTTCTTTCATGTATTACTGGCATGGGCTCTTGTCGAAGAAGAAACTTGGAATGCGAGTGGTAACTTTCCGAACACGACAGTTAAACCAAGCGATTTTTTATTATAATGATTGCAGGCGACAGAAGTGAGGTTGAGGAGGAATGATCAGACTCTAGATGCTGTTTTGTTTCTCATTCGGGATTCTCTGGAGACACAACGTATATATAGTCATTCATTTTGTATGTGTGTGCTGGTGGGGAATGCCAGTGATAGAGCGCACGCAGAGTGACTTGCGGTTTTATATAAAGAGGCTGAGAATGATGAAGAAGTAATAATACATTTCCTATGGGAGAGTGCAACTACTTATACTGGTCTGGCAGCAGTTTGACTCTTGCAAGATACGTGAAGTATCTCAGCCAAATCTCTTGCCATGCCAGGCATCACTCATAACAATCTGCTTACGCAAACGATTGCGAAGCAAAATATTGCCAGAGTATCAAAGAGATGTGCGACATAAAGTACTATACCAAGAAATCACAGAGAAGGTTTCCTTTTGCCCCTATCCGTGTAAAGTTTGTGCTCCAGTCTTTTGCCTCAGCTCTGGCGGTTTGGACTACGTTACAACGAGAGCCAACTCACTTACAAACAACCGAGACAAGTAAAGTAGTAACAAGCCGTGAGACTAGACATGTTAAGACTGGCTCACAATCGGTAGCCTACATATTTACCAATACCCAGCTCCCTGTCATCGACAACCACCAATAGCGACAATCCGGTATGGTGTAGTGGCTAACATTTCGCGCTCTCATAACCTGAGAGATCAGTTCCGCGGAGCCCAGGGTTCGATTCCCTGTACCGGAGTTAGCAATCATAATCTTTTGCCAGTTGTAGTGATTTATTTTTGCTGTTTGTATGGCAAAGAAAATGATGTCTGTTTGCCACAACACATTGAGACGTATGTACCTGCCAGCGTTTTTGCACTGTGCAATCTATAGAGACTGCATCTATGACATTCCAGCAAGCACTAGAAGCAACATTAATGCTAATAGGTAAGCTAGAGGGAGCATTGCCTGATAATTTCAAAAAGAAATCATATCTACATAGTAGGAATAAGGTCTATTTATTCATTATGATATGATTACTCGCAATATATAAAGCCAGCTTCTGTCCATCTTTATCTGATAAATCCATCCATCAAGATCTACATTTACAGTGCCAATAAGCGCAAACACTATACGCTGATATCATTTGTGGCTTCTGTGCCCCTCCATCCTCCATCATTGCCCCACGTTCAAGGTTTTTGCCCAACGACAACCTCAAACACAGCTTCTATACACCAAACACCACCAAAATCCCCTCTACCACGATCGCAAACAATAAATCAGTCAACATGGATCCCCTCGATAACATGGCCGGTGCCCCCGTGCCCAAGAACTTTGACGCCGAGAATGCCCAGAACAACGAAGACGTGCGTCACCCGCGATGCAATCCGAATCAAGTCACCAACTGACAAACCCACAGATCGAGAAGCAATTCGCCGTCAAGGTCGTCCAGCACATGCAGACCTACTGGTCCATTCTCGAGCGCGTCAAGGGCTCCACCCTCCGCCTCACCAAGATCGACGACGAGATCATGGAGCACCTCAAGGAGGCCTTCCCCGACTTCGACCCCGCCGCCAAGGTCGACGAGGACGCCATGAAGAGCAAGGACGGCAAGAACAGGTGGCGCGAGTTCATGATGAAGTACGAGAAGAAGGTCGACGACTACAACTTTGGCACCATGGTTCGCGACAGCGCCAAGGTCGAGTACGAGGAGAACACCACCATCTTTGTTCCCCGCATGCAGTTTTACGCTTTTGAGATTGCACGGTAAGTGACAGAACTTATTTTTTGAGGTATAAGAAGCTGACTTGGGATTGTAGAAACCGTGCGGGTCTCAACGACTGGATTTACGAGCAGGCTCAGGCTGAGAAGGCCAAGTCCAAGTAAACGGAAACTCCAAAACAAAAACAAAAAAATTGAACAAAAGCGAATTTACCATATCGAGCTATGCGTCCACAGCGTCGGGCCTTGAGCCCACACGAGTCCCGTTGCGCAACAAGGTTGCTAGTTGAGGGACTTGGTAGCGGACCTTGGATGTAACAATGACTTCATGAGATGAATGTTTTTTTTTTCGGACAGGTGGATTTTGGGAACTGTTTTCAAACGGGTTTTATATACTGGATCATTCCGTGATACCCTTAGAAATAAATGGCATTGACATCTGGCTGCGTCATAATGTTCTTTTCGCTCGTCTGTGGGCTACCCTAAACCAAAGATATTGATCGCATTTGCAACTTACCCGCGGAATGCGATGCCATTATGGATGGTGAAAAATGCGCAGTTCTGGGAAAAGACTTGAAACGGTATATTAACAATTCTTGCGTGATTTCGTAAGGTCGTATGTAGAATACAGACATATGCGGAATACCTGGGGCCAGATTCCTGGCACCACCCAACACAGGCACCGCCCCAAAAGAGTAACAGCCTCTGCTCAAATAATACCATAGCAGAAACAAACACCAAGGATAGGTGATTTGGGTATACTCAATACAATTTTATGATCTTCTCCATCTATCCCCTCACACCTTGAGGAACTCATCGATATTGACCCTCTGGAAATAGCTCACATGGCCAAATTCAACCCAGTGCTGAGCTATGCGATCATGACTAACGAGGATAAGGTGACTTTTAACAAACCTGTCTGTCGGACTGTTAGTGATTGGGTTTCTAAGTAATAGCTTACACTTACCTGATATAAATCCTGTATCTGCGATGTGGCCCTGGCTATGAACCGTCTTCATGTCCTGGAACCGAGGGTCTGCCGGAGGCCCAGTAACAAAGTCGTTCAAATCTTTAGCAAGAAAAGTGATTTCCCCTCGCGGAACATTGGGGTCACCGGTTAGCTTAATAGCCTCAAGCCGTCCATGATACGTGCGCCCTTCATCCCGTCTCGCTACCCAAGCCTCTTCGGTTTCCGTCTCTCCGCGTACGAGCCCGAGATCTTCGTCCGTTGCCGGCGTCTCGTCATCGGGCTGGTGAATAAGCAGGAATTCGCACCCGTGGGTACTGTAATCGCCAACCCAGATGCCCCTCCAAGGCTTCAACGGCGTTGGCGTGTACAACTTTGGATCGAGGGTTGAGTAGGTGATGAGCTCCTCGCCGACGTGGACGCCAGGAAGGCCACCTGCCGCTGCGGGACGAGACAATCTTAGCATGTTAAATATCCCAGTCATACCGGCAGCCATACCAATACGAGCTAAACCGCCCGCCATTTCCATCCACTGACGAACTCGGAAGAACCTCTCCGAAACATCCCTGCGTCGTCGGGGCCGAGTCGCTGGTGTGTTGACAAAGATGCCCTCCTCTGTGATCTGCGTGCTGCCACCCGAGACGTGATGGTCTGAAGGTACAGAAGGCGGTGGCCATATGTTGCCGTAGGGGAATGAGCTCTTGAGGTTGTCTCGGGCCTCTTCTTGGTCGAGCTCACATGTCAACATGAAGTTGCTGAACAGAGCGTCGATTCGGTCATCAAGCGTGACAGGCATCTCGTCGGCGAATCGATTAGCACCAGGTCGCGTTGTGAAATCAATGGGAGCTTCTTCTCCAACCCGGAATTGCAGAATAGGCTTGTCGAGATGGAGCTTTACTTTTGGGTCGAACTCTTGAATCAAGACATCGCCTTGGCCAAGCCAACTCTGATGCAGCGGTCGACCTCTGCTTGCTAGAAGCTGGTAGCCCTCTATGCAACCTCGACGTGGGTCATAACGGACAAGCATGAGTCTGCCAGTAAGATCTCGATCGCAAAACCAGATCTTTTGTCGGGGAAGGAACCAAAGACGATCATGTGAGGCGTAGAGCTCATGATAGCTACTGCAAGGGTGAGGACTGGTGAGAGTCATGCCGGGAACATTCTCTTGGACAAGAGGTTGCCAGAGGATGTCGGAGAGGGCATGCTTGCGCAGATCTCGGCAGGTAGCGGATATAGCTGACAGATCATAGGGTGACAGATGCGAAAGAATGTTATCTATGAGCTCGGGAGGGAGGTCTAGAAGTAATGAGATATCTGATGGTATCTCTGATGACGACAATGGCCGCGATAGCGGTGACTCGGGTGTTAGACTCGAGATGGACATTGTTTCCGAGAAGAGGAGAAGAGGTTGAGTGAGATGCTGTACGATCAAGACGAGGACGATTAAAAGCTCATGGACTGACTGAGTAGCTTGATTAGTTTATATCACTTGGCTTCGGCAGGGGTGGCGAGCTAGATGTTGATCCAGACGGTCTGGCCCGACTTGGGGACTGCGAAGGGAGCTTCAGTTTAGTTTAGTTAGCCATGACCCCAATGATGCAACTAAGCGGAGTTCAGCCGGACCCTTGGGAGAGGGCGTGTAGAGAGGAATGGACTGACATGGGATGGTGCTTGCAATTAAGACTGTCTAAATTGTGTAGTAGATTAGTTGATTAACATGTTCGAGATATCAATCATATTATATTTTATATCTGTCACACTTTGGAGGATCCATTGCCGATAACTGCCGGGGGAGAAGTGGAGAGGATCGTCGTCAGCATCATTAAAGTGCTGGCAGATCTATTACCAGATGATTACAGAGTATAGCATGTGTCAATAGAGTAATTAAAATGAATACTACTTTATTAAAGAATTGAAGAACTGTCCAGATCTCAAGCCCCTGCACATCGGTCGTACGCACTTGTTCAACCCCAGTCGCTATCGACCTTGCATTATCAATCTGATCAAATGTCCTTTATCAGGCATGATCCATTTAGGCCTTTTAAGGGTATCGTAGCGAAGCTGTGCCGCCGCTAGGACTAACAGCGGGTGGTTGGGTGTGAATCTAGGCCCCCGGTCTAGCTCTAGGTAGCTCTAGCTAAGTCCAGGTCCAGGTCCAGGTCGCAAGGTCGCAAGGTCGCATCTGCAGCCGAGTTTCTAGGTTTGAGGCCTGATACTGTTCTGCTCTGCTCTGCTCATCAATCTCAACACCAAATTGCTAGGTCACACGCTTCTCATCGTCACCGAAACCGCACATTTGTACTACTGTGGCTGCTAACCTCTCTCTGCTTTGTTGGCTGACTCTACACCACCCGTTTATTAGTGTAGCGACGTCATCTAACCATTGGGAATACCTTCACCTTTCGCCTCTCACGTCACACACCGACACCTGCTTTATTATACTTGAACTTCTGTCTTGGCTATTCATTATTAGCCACCCTTAACACTTTACCATATTTTATTGTTATATACTTCAATTTGCAATGATGAGCGCCTTGATACCCATCCTTTCGGAGATTCTTCCGATGATGATGCCGGCATCTGCCAACATCACCAAAGCCGAGCAGCTCGAACCGACGCATCCAACAGTTGAGGGTCCTGTCATCGAGCGTCCCGCCGTCGTGGGCAAGTGCGACAGCATGTGTGTCTCTGGTGAGTAGATTGGCTCAGATACAACTCCCCGGCTCTGCGTTGCGTTACTGACACAATCAAGTCATCACAACCCGACCACACTGTAGATCCTCGATTAGACACAACAGCGAACAAGGTCAGTCAAGGTCTTCTGTATTGTAACAAACATCTCATTCTGTCTAGATACCATAATTTACGCCGTTTCTGGTAACGGCACTCTAGTCGTCAGCGAGGCCGTCAATTCAGAACTCAAACATCACGAGCTGGCTCCTGGAGACTTTGCCTTTGTGCCTGCATGGATTGAACATCAGATCAAAAATGAATCCGATGAAGACTTTCAGTTACTCATGATTCAGAACGGATCAGCTCCTATCAGAGCAGAGTTGTCTGAATGGGGTGGCAGTGTCATTAGAACAAAGAATTAAAGCGAACGGATATGGTGCTTTCTTTTGTTGCTGTCTATCTTGACTTTGTTCTATTCTTGGATCATTCCGTGGATGCTGCCCACTAACTTTCGCATCTTGATTTAATCATCTGAATCACCGAATCTCTACTTGATCGATCGTCAAACACTTGCGCATGGTCCAGCTTCGGAAACATGACCACCTCCACGCCATTGTGCGATTCCGCTACTAGACTCCTTGTTCGCATCTCCAGATCAACGCCCAGATATTCTGCAACGGCAGCAGTATCGACTATGAGGTCGCGGCCAGCCAGCGTCACTGCGGCATGCCTCGTATGGCGACCATCGTCCTTAGTCCCTAACAGATCCTCCTTCCAAAGAATATTCTCACGCCAGAAGAAGTACCTGCCTAGACAAAGCGCAACACCTGGATCAGTACTCGCGTAATACCACAGCTGCCATTCATTAGCTCGCTTGGGCTTCCGGCGAGTAAAGTTATATGCCACATCAGGAAGATGAAGCATGATAGTAACGGGGTCGATGAGAACAACTGATGGCACGCGATGTTTGAGTCTAGAGTCGTGGAGCATATGCGTTGTCAGGACAGAGCCGTAAGAGTGCGATACCAACGCAAATTTGTCCCAATGGTGGTGTTCCAGGATGGCTGTCATTTGAGACAGGAACTCTCTCTTATCAGGAATGGCTGGGGTGAGGCGGAATGAGATGGGCAGAGTCTCAACAGCGATTATACCGACGCTCCTCTTTTTATCGCCCGTGTTATAAATTCCAGCCAGGAAACCGATGTATGTCGACAATCCAACTCCAATGCCGTGGAAGAACACCACCGGAAGTTTGTCTTGGGCTGTATGCGGGCGGTGCCAGTAACTAATTTGTGAAGACGGGGATTGTTGACCTGGAAATAGCTCTTGTGGACGCGGCGGGAAAACACGAAGCGCAGAGGAGCGAGGTCGTCGATAAAACTCAAATCCGTGCCAGCGGAAAGCAAAGTGGGTGAACTGGTCGATGAAGAAGATGATGATATACCAAAGAAGACTGCGATATGTTGTTGTGATGCCATCGAGGGTCAGACGAAGGCTCTTGGCATTTCCCCGACCATTTTCGAATGGTCGCCCAAGTCGGTTCTCGAGAAGCACCAGATAGTGTTCAACCTCTTCCTCCACCCTCTCCTCGTCTTCTGCCAACGAACCTTTCCCATCGGGCTTTTCAAAGAAAGCCCACAAGAGAAACTCCCTCACGTTATCCCGCCGAATCTCATTCGGATCCGCATCCAGGAACCACCACTTCAAGTAAATCTCTGGACAAGACACATTTCCGAAACATCGCTCAAACAGCGCTTTTCGATCTTGTCGGGAAAGTTCCGGTGGGTAGACTGCATTCCGCTTGAGCCGACCAAGAAATGGTCTGTATATGAACAGGTAGAAGATACACTCTGCCAGCAACGCTGCCAGGAGACCGCAGACAGTTGGGAACACCACCGATACAGGCTGTATGAGAGGCAGGATCAAGATGAGAGATATGTAAAGTAATGGCGTGTAGCGAAAGAGGGCGATGGACAGGCGGATAAAGGCCCATTCACCGAAAGATGTACCAAGCATGCGGTGATATGGCGCCCGTGAATCGGACTTGGTGTTTTAATTCTTTGCAAGATAAAAAAGATAAAAAAGAGATTAAATGAGATTTTTTTTGTTGGTCTAGAAAATCTTCGGTGACGTGTTTGTTGAACGGATCCTGCTGTCGTTTCGTTGGGGCGTACCACTTTCTATCATCATCAGCTGGCCCCCGGATGATAGGCATTGATCGACTGGAATTACAAGGGTCTCTCAGGCACCGACAGATTGTGGCTTGTGGCTGATCGATCGTAGCCACATCTACATACATAATCTGACAGACACAACGAGGGTCAAGTACAGACCGGGTTTTTGTATCAGAGTCTGCTTCTCCACGTTACATGCCATCATCAGTGTATGACGAGTCTTGAAGAGTTTTCGTTGTGCGATGTTCCATTGGTAAACAAGTCGCTGTAATCACATTGTACAACACAACTATAATTGGATAAATAGCAAAACCGTTCCAGAGAGGGAGGGAGCCGATCCGAGCCAAAGAGGCGGCTCAGGGACTCCAGATCTTCTGAAGCATACTCGTTTAGTACAGGAACCAGTTTGAGCAACACATTGTGGAACTTCAAATGGCGAAAAACAAGTCGTGTCGTAAACTACCTGCATATGCATAGGTTCCGGAGGCGTACAATGCGATCCTGTCTATTCACCTAATCTGGAACCTCGATCTGATAATCTGGCAAAGGATAAGTGACTGCTAGCCAAAATGTGTAAAATGGCTGCCGCATCCCGTATTCGTAAAATTTAGATGCCTTGAAAACGCTTATACCGGCCGCTGTCCCCTATTTGAAAATGTACACTAAGAGGGGCCGACAAGTATCTCTACCTTATTATATAGGCTATTATCAGCGTCAAATCAAGTTAGGTACGTCTTACATGCCGACTCGAAACAAAGGGTACATGGCTTATACAATGCCAATACTTCCGACATTTGCCCGCACAACACCTCATTGGCCCATTCAGACTGCGTAATGATTCCCTACCAACTACACATATGACTTCAATTCTTGGATACAAGAGAGTTCATTTATTTCAACCGTCCGCTATAGGTCCCAGCTAGTGTGTATCAAGTGAGTCAGGAACACAAGATTAAAAGGTAATACAGCAGATGTACAAGTCTAAAGACGTATATTTTATTACGAATTGGTCGACCAGCATGAAAGTCAAGTACGAAAACAACAGTCCACGGCGACATTGTGTATCAGAGCCACTTCCACAGCACAGCCTGCACATGTACGTTACACAATAGTCTCAGACTTGCACTGAATCACTAACGGCGGCATTGGTACACTTGTCATACAATATATATGACAAGACACACAGTCAACTCGAGGTTCAGAAGCGTAGACAAACAGACGAGTATACAACACCAAGAGAACTCTCGTGAGGTGTCCAATGTATATGCACGATCAAATAATAGAATGAATAAGTTGATAGTTCTTGTAATGAAGTGTGTGTGATGAGGAGTGCCAGGATGAGGTTGTGTGAGGTTGAGATGCTGTCTTCTGATTGGCTTGTGCGGGGGTGCGTCGTCCTTGGGCCTCCCGACTTAAAGTCCTCCTCCCCCCCTCGATTCTTTTTTCTTACACTCTCCCTTCTTCATACCTTTTCTTCAATTCCATCAAAAACCATCTCCAATCCTTTTCAAACCCATCATTGCTTCTTGATTTCATCACTTGATAACACTCAAGAGTTCAATGAGTCTCTATAGGACTCCTTTCATACTCTTATCTGCCCTGCCTTGCTGTCGCTGTCACTTGAGGCCCATATATTGTATCGCATCTCTGTACGAACAAGATATACTTTCCTTTCCACAATAAAATGACTTCTCATCGTGCTTTCCCCAAGTCTGCCCCTTCTTCACCAATGTACGAACTCAGGCGAGCCCAAGGCCAAGCCTCAGCACCATATCCCCAGGAAGCCAGTGAGAGGCAAAGACTATCAGCAAGTCCCAGAAGCCTAGCAAATCCTCTCCACTTGGGCGAGGTATCTGGTTATGGCCTTGCTAATGGCGCTGAGCGGGTCAGAGATGCTGATGCTCGACTGCGAAGGCAGGTACCACGATCACGTGGCTTGCATCAGCTGTCAAGCCAGGACTTGTGCTCATACACCAGTCAGCCATCTCTCCCCAAGCTAGAGCCAGAATATGAACTGTATCCGATTTCGCCTCGAAAGCGTCTTCGTGTCTCACTCGAGAATACTCTGGTTCCCTCGCACAAATATGATCAACCTTCACATCTCGCCTCTGACAAAGGTCTTGCGCACACTGGCTCATGGTGTCACTCAACTCCTATTGATACCAGCGAAGCGCAGTTGGAGACGTATGGCTCTGAAGAGGATGTTCTGAGTGAAGATTGGTATCCAAGGACACCAATCGACACCCGACTATCCACGCCAGACCTCCCTCCACTGTCCACGGACTATGAGTTCTGCCCATGCCATCTTCCGGGTGAACATAGACAGGACAGAATTAACGAAGACTTTTACTTCGCTACAAGATCAAAGATGGACATGCAGAGTATGTTGAGCCACTCCTCACCAAAAGGCTTGGTAGATTGCGAGATTGCTAATGCACGCAGTGATTGATGCGCTGGCGCACATTGTCCAGAACAAATCAACTCCCGGGCAAGACTGGTAGCTGTCGTTTAATTAGCGCTCTGCAACAGTGGAATTCGTGCATAGTAGATTAAAGAGAACTGGCGTCCAAAGCAGGCGTTTGACAATTGGATATGGATCTAATAACAGTTGCTCAGAGGCGTTTTCTGTAGAACAGGGAATTATTAACGCCTGTCGATTTGTTGATGAGGGTCTGGATTTCATCGTTATAATGGATGGTAACATCTCATCTCACCAGCTGTGAACCATCATTTCGAAGCATTTGGCCTGCATGTCTTCATAGTGAGAATGGCTTAGAAAGACAAATAATGTTTGTAGGCACCTGCGAATGGATGTTTTGCTTGGTTGTTAGTTAAAATATATTGAAGATACTTGTTGGTGACTTCAAGTTGGCTCTCAGTGTTCATTGAAGCGACTTCAAGGTTGAATCGGTTTGAAGTAGAAGGAAGGACTCTAGGACTGGGGGGAATTTGGGGAGGGAAGGGAAAGGACGAGCGAGAGGCGCACCTACTCAGGCAGCAGTCCTGTCTCTGCCTCAGGCATAATGAGGCATTCATTCTATACCACTTGCTTACTTTGCAACACTTCAACAGCTATGGCAGACAATTACTTTTAAACGAGCATCGAATTCATCGCTTTCGTATGTTGCAGATATTTCCAAACACATCCCTTATCTCGGCGATCTCATAATTTTGTCTCGAACCCAACGATGACAATGTGATCTAATCTGTAGGTTGAGCTTGAGCCGATGTGGTCAATCCAATGACAGAAACCTGAACGGGCATGCAGCGATGGAAAAACACTCACGTCATACCCAACTATAAGGCTTACTTACTATCAGCGCCACTATCAAAGACATTGTCAATAAATAAACGACTGCGTTATTTTGCTTCAGCTTCATCATCATTACTTTTTGATAACGACTGTAGGTTAGGTCTTTTCAATTGCGGCAAGAGCTTAGCGACGAACTCAGTTACGTCATTCAACTTTTCTTCTTAATAGAGCAAGCGTTCTAGACACAGACAAGACACCAAAAAAACAAAGAGCTGGTATAGAAAGAAGCGATAGACAAAATGGCTGAGAATTATATTCTGCGCATCACAGCTGGTCCTCATTATGACTCAAGTCAGCAGGTCGAGGTTCCAGTCAACACCGCCAAGCCCGTCACCATCAAGAGTGACCGCGCCGATATTGAACTCAACGTCCGCATCAACGACTACAAGGGTCTGCCAAGAAACTCACCTTCAACATCTCCCTACTTTTCGACGGAGCCTCACGCCTATAACCGGGATCAATACAGCATTTCATTCCGTTTCACGCCAAAGAAACCTTCCAGTGGTGACACTGATGACGCCTCCGGGATCAAGGCCACCGACCTACAATTCGGCAATGACTTTGACCACCCTATTCGAGACCGTCTACCACCAGGATTTAACACGGCTATGGGCATAGTTCGATGGTGGATTGATCCTGGTCTGGATGGCGATGCTTACGCCGATAAACCTTACTTATATGGCCCAGCATTGAGCTCCTTCAACACAATCCACGTTGGCGAGGGTGATTTTGATGAAGAAAAGGGCGGACTCTGGTTTGAGGAAGGTGGTGACGAGGATGGCCTTGAGGCTCGTGAAAAGGTTGGCGCCCCTCTCACCAGCAAGGCTCGAATGAAGTGGGCTCTCAGGACGGATAGCAAAGAGAAATGGGTGTTTGAGTATGGCCAGACATATGGCTTCGACTTCTTCAACCCCTATTTGAACTTTTCCGATCTTGCTCTGAATCTCCCCGGATTTCAGTTACCCATCATGAAGTACTGGGATGGTCAAGGTCTCAGGTAAGCAAAACCCCCCTTCTAGTCGAACCAAGATCTCCCCTGGTATATCGTATTGCCTCCAATGATGAGCAAGCAATCCCCTCATCTAGCCCTCCTCATTTACACTCGTTACAGGCCCGGCCCAAAACGCTCACATCAGCTCAGATATGTCCTGCGCAACAAAGAAACGGAAGAGCCATATCTCGTCATCTTGTTCTCGCTGTACCACAAGGATTATGTGAACGAGGACGGTTCGTTGAAGGAAGGCGCTCACGATTCGTTAAATCTGCCTGACGAAGTCGACACACAGCACGACGACGAATTTGATGGAGAAGGAGCACTAATAAAGGAGGCGACGGAACAATTGGGTCCCAAAATTGATGAGAAAGGGAATGGACAGACTAGCGCGGATGATATCGACTGAGTCAATAGGGTCGCATTAGAGGTCGAGGCGCGACTCGTGCTGCACCACGACGTCTCAATTTGCAACTCTTGGTTACGAAACAGATGCCGCGACTATATCAAAATTGGTTATTCCCGAACCCTTTTCTTGACCGCGTTCCAAGACCGTGTTCTCGATGCGTCTACGGCGCTGTGCTAGGCAGGCCAAGTGGTACTAAGCCTTTGTTATACAAATCGATTGCCGCGGAGAAATGCCGCCCGGTAGTTTAATGAGAATATGAGAGGATGGACTCTCAAAAAGCGACATATTTCTCATCTCTACCTTTGATGCAATTCAGCGGTTTCAGGGTCTGTTTCCTAAGGTCCTTAATTGGATCTTGAATTGTCACAAATTGGCCCAAACATCCTTCGAAAGGAGCAACGGAACACTAGTAACCAGTCAGGTGCTTGGTTACATTTACCGACATTTGGGGTGGCATGTCGACGGCCATGGACGCCGCGGAAATGGGACCCCGCCAATGCGTATGTACTGCGCATGCATCATCGATTTTGACAAAGGCCAGATGGCGGAGATATCGGACCTGCAAACGATAGCCGGGTATACAGTAATAGCAAGATATGGCCTGCTATTACCGGACCCCTCCATTGTACAGAAGTGCTTGGCTTGCAGTTCCGGATGAGATATTCGGAAACCTGGCCAATCATACAACGTACCGTTCACTGTCGGCTGTCCGAAAGGAGACTCTGCCGAACGGCATCTTCGAGAGGGTTTTAGGTGACGTGGAGTTTCTAGACTTGGCTAAATGTTTAGCGTCCAGCTTAGATCATATCCATTCTATTCCCGAGACCCTACCCGGTTTTTATACAACTAAGGCAATGTGCCCCGGCGAGAAACCCGCTTGTCGCCATAAGGCGAATTGAGGGAATACGAAACAACTTTAACATTTCTTTCTTGCAAATTTGAGGTGGCCAGCGATGAAATAAGGTCAAAATCATCTCGAATCAAACGTCAAGGCCAATCACCGAAGTTGAGGTGCACACCAAGTCTGACCCATCAAGCTGACCTCTGCCCTGACCTCTCCCCTACTGCAGCATCCATGACCGTGCCGCAGATGCAATGCTCCCTCTCGCCGTTGTGACCCTTCGGTGAGAACGTACTATCCGTTAGCGTTTCCTCATGGCCGAGTCACACGCAAGAACAAAGGTCCCGCAACGTCAAACAAGCGGATACCCTGCCAAGACAAGATTATTCCCGTCGAGATCCCGCATGTTGGCCCTCATCTCATCTCCTGCCCTGCAACCCCAGCCTCAATAACCCCGGGTTTGTGCCCCGGGTATTACTTTTCCTGTGGATTACTGCTTTTCTTCGTCTCCTTCTCTCGCCCTTATTGACTCCGTGTCCCCAATAGTTCTGTCCTTGCACTTTTACTTCTTACTCAGACATTAATTCAAGGCGAATGTCGTTCATCCACCTAACACGGAACACTATTGCATCGATTATCAATATTTCTATATCTTGTTGACATGACGGAATCTGGGTTGCGTCAGACTGCAGATACTCCCCCTCAAGACCTTGGTGATCTCGAGATAAGGCTAGAGAACACTCTCCCAGCATCGACAACACAATCGAAACTTGGTAGCCAAGATCCTATATCATATTTGTATCTAACCCTCGACACTCCCCTGCCGACAGTTCCTTCATATCATGGGTCGAGCCCTTCTGTTACCCCAAGTCTGCCACAATGTCCCGACCTACGACCGTACGCATCCCCTTTTACCATGCCGCGGGCACGGAAGAACATTATGCTTGCGCTGTCGTGCATTGCCACCATGCTCACAGCATACACAGCGGGAACTTATTCACCCCCTTCTCGAGCAATGGCTAGGGATATAGGAGCAAGTCACACAGCAACACTTGTTGGAATCACTACCTTTTGTGCGGGCTTCGCCTTTGCCCCTATGGCGCTCGCACCGATTTCTGAGATTTGGGGTCGACGCCCAGTTTTTATCTTGGCTGGCTTTGTCTTTGTCATCTTCCAAGCTGTCTGCTCTGTCATGCCAAACTTGGTCGGCATGCTGATCGCTCGCTTCTTTGTTGGTGTCGGCGGTTCTGTTTTTAGTTCAGTCGTCGGTGGAGTCATCGCAGACCTCTGGGAGAAAGAAGAGAGAAATACCCCTATGGCTCTGTTTAGTGGCTTTGTGCTCTTCGGTACCGGCCTTGGACCCTTGGTGGCAGCTGCTTTCGTCAACGACTTGGAAGATGACACCCTGGCTTGGAAATGGTCGTTCTGGCATCAAGTCATCTTGGACGGGTTGCTGTTGATAGCCATCGTGGCGCTCTTCAAAGAGACTCGGGGGTCAGTGCTACTGTCGCGGAAGGCTAAGAAGCTGAACGAATGGTACCAGAAATTGGAGGATGCAGACGTCTACGGAGTTTGGGTTACTGATGCCCAAGAGAACGGCAGCAACAGCTCATCTGCATCAAGTGTTGAGACCTTGACAGAACGTGATACAAAAGTTGAATACGACCAGGGAAGCAACCTAAGAAGGATTCGGTGGCTTGTGGAGGCTGATGAGCAGCGGCCTCCTCTTCTTCAGATGATGGCCATCTCAGTCAAAAGGCCTTTCTATCTCCTCTTCACCGAGCCTGTCGTCTTTTCCTTCTCTCTCTGGGCCGCATTCTCGTGGGCCGTTCTCTACCTGTCTTTTTCCATCGTGCCATATCTGTACAGCGGCAACTATAACATGTCTATGCGCGTCTACGTCGCAATGATGATTTCAGCTATCGTTGCAACGACAGTGGCCATTCTTCAAGAGAATCTCATGAAACATCCCCTCTGGTCGGGTCCTTACCACGAGAAAGAAGTGTCGCGGTTCTGGCGATTCATGAGGAAGCATTTCCCCGCAGACTCTCCTGAGGCTCGGCTCTACTTTTCGTGTATGACGTCGCTTCTTCTTCCCGCCGGCTTATTCGTTGCGTTCCTGAGTCCCGCCAGCACGAGCCACTACACGCAAGCTATTGGAATCGGGCTTGCGAACTGGGGCATTTACTCGGTGTATCTCGCTACGTTCAACTATCTTGCCGATACGTACCACATGTATGCTTCGTCAGCACTCGCTGCACAGAGCTTCAGCCGCAATGTGCTGGGTGGCATATTCCCGGTCTTGACTGGCATAATGTTCAATAACCTGGGACTGAGAACTGCAGGATGTGTGCTGGGAGGCATTGCTTCTGTGCTCACACTTGTACCGTGGGTCTTGGTGATTTTCGGAAGCAGAATTCGAGCCAGAAGCAAGTTCGCAATTGTAAGTTTTGACTACATTTCAACGTTTCACAGGAATAACTTGAGACACATTTTGCTAACTATTTACAGTCTTTGCAAAAGCAATAAGGGTTTCTGTGATAGACGAAAGATTATAGAGCAGATTTAGTTTAACTTCTTTGTGTATTGGGTAGCACAAGAACTGGTTGTGCGTGCATCATTATGACCTGATGAATCTATACCCGGCCCATTATATTGGGGCCCAATGAGAACATACATGAGCCACCTATCTATCATAGTGCCCGCCCTTGTGATCGTACATTTCATTTCAATATGTCGCGCCAGCGTCTCTCGACAACTCTCTTCTCTTCTTCCTGAGCTTTCGTTCCTTGAACCAAGCAAACGCCCTCTTATCTGATAGAAAACTCTTCTTCTTGTCTTTGATCTGTGATTCATCGCATGTACGTTCCGATAAGCTTGTGTCGCTTCGCGAAACACCTTCCCTCAACCGTTGCAAGTCGGCCACTAGGGCGGGAAGAAGGAGGCTTCCCTCGTAGTAGTCGATAAGGGGTGGTGGGAGTTGAACACAGCCTTGCCATTTGCGCAAAGCACTGGGTATGTTGTTCGAGGCAGGAAATTCGTGTTCATCCAGTGCAATGATGCCTTGGCCCGCGTCGTGGTAAGACTTCTGGCCATCGAGTTTGGGCCATACTGTCGATGGCGCGACACGGTAGGCGAGAGGTTTTTGACCGGAGAAAAAAGCTCCTATCAGACGTGTCGTATAGTCATCGCTGAAGCCGCACATTCGAATAGATGCGATGCGATTCTTGAGGAGAAGAATGTAATTGCAGAACAAAAGGTGCGAGTCTGGACAGTAGTCATCTTGAAGACGAAGAGTCATTGGTTCACTTGTCAGGTCATCGGAGGATGAGTCGGGGCTCAATACTATCTTGTCAGTTGATTTGGATTCCCAAAAGTGAAGAACCCTGCCCCTTGGACTTTTCATTTCGGGTGTTTTGACGCCTCGTGAGGGTGGCCGGCTGGTTGCGGCGTCGACTGCCACAGGTTCTGGTTTCGACGGTCGCTTTCCGTAGAACCTTCGACACAGAAAGACCAGACTTTCCAGAGGGCAGTCTTCGCTGCGCTTCAGTTGCGACACGACGAATTCTTTGAAGAGCAACCCGGTTTTCTCGGAGTTGGCCAGCAGTAGCGCAGCGTCATGGGCCGGAGCGCCGCTCAGATGCGACATGTCCAACTCGATAGTGATATTACTTGCGTATGTCCCATATGTCTTGAGCCATTTTGTCACAAGAGGGCTTACTCTTGGCCCTGTGAATGGTGAGAGTACGGCGTGTAGTCTCGTTTTCTGAAGAAATGTGATGAGAACATCTGCGCGAAAGGCGAATGACACTTGCAAGTACGGCGAGATTTGACCCAGGGTAGAATAAGCCGACGCAAAGTCTTGTGAGCGCCAGACATCCTGGTTGAATGGGAATTTGTTCAGGCGCAGAGGCTTGTCGTTATCAGGGAGTAGGTACAGGCAGATTCGAAACCGCACCGAGTCTGGAAGACGGAAGTATCCAACTGACGACTTTCTTCGGCCATGATCGACGAAGAAGGCCTTGAGCACTTTCTCAAAACTCGCCCTTTTAGGCTCCGCGTTGTGACAAACAGCATCAATAGCGCGATCCCACGCAGGGAGGTTTTGACGGGGAACATTCAACGGAGGGCGCAGCCTTGGAAATGATGGCGTGTTGGGCGTAACAGGCGTGACAGGCTGAGAGCGGTTCCTGAAAGCAGAGGCAGGATTAGAAGTGCTTCTCGTGCGCACTCTGGCACTGGCTGAAAATGGCATTTTCAAGTCAGCCTTGGAGTGTTGATTTGGCAAGGGCAGGCAGAAGTAGAAGCAGAAGCAAGAGCAAGAGCAGAGGTACAGGAGACGCACTCATCCTCAGGGATCCCAAACGCTCGGAAACGTCGTTTTTGGTCTTGAAGGAGCTGACGCGACGGAGGAGGGAGGAAGTTGAGGCCGAGGGCGATGCGGTGGGCGAATTTGATATTGGAGTGGTCATTTTGCTGGTGTTACTATGTCACTTTGCGTGGCACTGGCATGGCACTGGCACTGGCACTGACTGACACTGGCAGGCAGCTGTTTGGCGGTAACCATATCTCCATATAGAATATAGCAGACTGGCACAAATGTAACAAGACTTGGGTACCAGATATTCACAATGTTTGAGGGATTATTAAACACAGTTTATTTGAGTGTCGTTAGATCGGGAAGTTACAACACAAGCGTCCTGAATCAGCGACCCGGCTTTTTTGGGTCCTTCCTATTTATACTTTGTCAGTGACGTGAAAGTTTAAAACGGAAATAGTGTCACTAACAACTTCATCAAACTCACGGGCATTGGACTTGCACATGTTACTCTTGAATGCGGCCTTTTTCGTTGTGATTGCGAGCTCGGGATAATGCTCTTTTTTTTTTACTGTGTGCCCGAAGAGTAACACCGCCTCCAAAGATATTGAGAGAGCTTAAAACATCCAACATCGACTGACATCCAATGATGAAAAACGGGTGTATCGTGCTGGTCCTGTCTTATTCGACGTTATCTAGGTGTGGCATTGATGGCTGCGATATTAAATGAAAGGCATGTCCGATTCGTTGGGCGTGTGCGAGACGGTTGCTCAGGAACCGATGTCCTCGATCAATGATGGTATTGAATCTCCTCATATCTTCGGCCATGGCGAGACTTTTGATCAGAGGTAACTGGTGTTGGACTGTTGACAAAGTCCATCGACACGGCGCTTCCAATACCCTCATGTCAGCTTTGAGATATTCCACAGTAGTAACAGCCATCACATAAAGACGTCCCCTCCTCTTCCCAATTTCTCTTCATTCTCCCCCCCTTTGTCTTCTCCCCCAATGCCCAAGTCCAAAATTCAGACGATTATCGCAGTCTTCTCGTGGAAATTTATACATTTTCATCCTTCTACTTCAATCATATGAACATAATGGCACCATCAACACCACTATTACTTTCCACTGAACATCAGCCAACAATGGTGAACAAAACCCACCTCGAGTTCACAGACCCCTGGTCCCTATATGAAGACCGCCAAGCTGGCGTCTTTGCCTGGGTCGGTCTGGGTCTCATGTTTGGCTACTTCTTCGGCCTGGTCTTGCGGGACATGGTGCAAAAGGCTTACACCGGAGAGCTTCAAGATGAGTTTAAGGGGTTTGTGAAACTCCTCATACTCCTCATCACCCTGCCCTACAGGCTTTGCACCAAAGATAATCTCATGTTCGTGTGGTACTCCTGCACCAACATCTTCCGTGTCCCAGAGGAGCGACTCTACTGGAAGACGAAAGAGGATGAAGACCAAGAATTAAGGGATTCCTCGCATTTCAACAGCAAGAGTATCATCGCACGACTTGGCGGCGGTAGTACCAGTAAACGCAAGAGTTCAGAGCTTGGGGGCAGGAGTCGGGACATGGACCTGGAGATGCAGATTCTCTCCAATGTCAGCGGCCTCGGCATAACAAACACCGCACTCCCCAAGATCGAAAAGCTTGCTGTTGTCTTTGAGGTTCCTGAGATCCTGTCTTCCAGCACGAACCAAAAGGACGATGGCTTCCAAACTGTTCCTCTTCACGCTTCTGGTACGGGTACGGAGGGCCTTTCTAAGCTGTTGGCCACCTTTAACTTTCAATCCAGCAAGGACCAGGAAGAGAAAGAGAAGTTAGAACTCAACCAGAGGGAGAAGCACGCCGAGAAGGGGAAAGGTGTCGAGAAGGAGAAGGATATCGAGAAGGAGAAGGATATTGAGAAGGAGAAGGATATTGAGAAGGAGAAGGATGTCGAGAAAAAGGCCGATGTAAAGGACGAAACGAGTACCAAGAGTGAAGACTCGAGTACCAAGAAGGCCGGTGAATAGTCACCAGACATGATACGTCGGATCCTTCTTTTGCTTGATATAGGTGTACTAAGCGAGGTCATCGAAGGCCAGGCTGGGCGTCCGGTACCATGAGTTTCCCCGTTGATTTATATGTATATGAGCATGTCGAACATATTTGTATTTGAGGTAGACGTTGGAGGTTTCATGTTGGTTCATCATCTCAAGAATGGATTAGAAGAGATGGACCACACCAACTGCGAGCGGAATTAAAGATCATTGCCCATACGTTCATTCCATGAAGCCTTTATCTGACCTTGTATCTTTATATATAAGAATGCGGTGAACAACCTTGACGATATTATACCACCCGTGTTGGAGAGGACTAAGCCTAGCTTACATGTCGTGTAAGACCCCAATTTCGGCTGTATATAATATAATTTTATGTCTTCTTCAAGCACATACGACCATACCTACCAGAAAATACGGGATCCCGTCCGCTCTCCCATAGTCAAGCTGGTAAGGGGCGGATTAGTAGTTGGGTCGGTGACGACCAG